>JAQGBM010000556.1:0-13201 GCA_034698405.1 Symphylella vulgaris | reverse complement strand
ATAAATTGATATCTTCGTAACCCCTGAACGAAAATGGACGTACGATACACCAAAATTTCCGTCTTGAAAAGGTCTATACCTCGTATACAAAATGTAAAAAAATATGGAGCCGTCGCATTAAATCAAAAGATATTCGAGAAAATTTCAGTATATTTTGAAAAATCTTTAAATTTAAATGCGACTACAGCATCTTTTTTTACATTTTCGAATAGATCTTTTCATAACGGAAATGTTGGTGTATCGTACGTCCATTTTCGTTCAGGAGTTACGAAGATATCAATTTATTTCGTTCGCCTAACCTCAGGTTAACCCTCCAGTTAGGGTAACCTCCTCCCAAGCACCCGACCCTTAAGGCCTAGTGTTTCCCATAGAAAATTTTTGAAAAAGGACATTTAAGAAGACACGTACTGTGAAATAAACTAGGCAAACGCTACAATTATGAAATTTTAAACAGATCGAGATAAAGAAGATGGTTAAACGGGTTTACCTTTTTAAAAAATTGCATCGATATTTTTTTATTACTAATCGTAATCGATAAACTTTGGGGAAAAAATTCAAAAGTGCATGGGTTGATTTGAGCGGATTTTAAAAAATATTTCTGTAACATTATTATTCTGGATATAGGCAGCAATAATTATCTCATATTCATCTTATTTTTTACTTTATAGAAAAAAAAAAGACTCCACATAACTAAATTTGCAATTAATTTTTAAAAGTGAAATTAACTCCCAACGGTAGAGTCTATTAAAAATGGCATCAATGCTTCATAATATAATCATGCGAGCGTACCGTAGCGTATCCTTATATAAGACCTTCCGAACCAATATCTTTATTATGCTCTATTTGAAAAATGTCGACAATAAGTATAATAAAAAAAAATTATGAAGTGCACTTAAGTACGAAGCACCACAAAAGGCTAATGGTATAATAGCCTATTTATAACGCATAATAATGACATTTTTCATTGCAGCTTCACATTCCGGATTATAATACTCTGCTGATCGTGATCCACGTCAACGATATTTTCCGTTTTTCTTTTGCTGCTGCTGCTTCTGCTCCAAAAAAACACGTTGACGACGTGGCCTTGGGGCTTCGAGAATTTAAAAAGATTCGGTTGCTGAGAAAGATAGAGAGGGTTGGGGTATATTATGCTGGGGAAAAAAAGACGGACGATGATTTGAAAGTGTAATGGCAATCTTCATCGTTGGTCCGCTCCTTGCATGTTGATGAGGTTGATCGCATATAGGAAAAGGCTTATACACTCCCAAGCACTATAATTTTCCAACGAGGTTATCATAATATGCTGTAAAACTGCCTCCGGAAAAAAGAGGGCTTTGAGAATATTATGTAATATTTTATACTTGGTTTTTTTTTTCATTTCATTTTCTTATTATAACCTATATAATACTAATTTCAGTAGGATACAAATATGTAATAGGCTACAGTATGTGTGCTTTGTGAAACTTTGATTCCTGCATACGAGAATATTCTGTAAGAGTATATTTGAAGGAACATAATTATACCGGTATTATTTTTTAACTTAATAGGCCTAGCTTTAATTGGGCTCTGTCATACAAATTGACCAGGTAAAGATGACCTGAGTTGACGGTTTTACCCCTCGTATTGTACACAAATAAGTGAGGATTAATCAAAATAAAACCCTAAAGAAGAAGAAAAAGAATATTCAAACACAGCAGCAGCAGTTGAAACTGCATGGCTCTGAAAAGCAAGGGTTGCATGGGTAGTAAAATACTTATAATACATTTTTAAAAGCTTTCTTATATTATTGAAAAAGGTTCTGCTAAGCCTAAGGCATTATTTTATTTTGAGACCTATAAGACAAAAGCAAAACACACATTTGCCATTATACGTTACAGCTTATACCGTATAATGGAGCTTCTGATGTGCCTATAATGGAGAATTTGGCCTTGCTCTTTGATTTTATACCCGCATTCAATACAGGATAATACAATCCAATAATTACGATTAATGCTTTCAATAACCTAGCTAGACATTTATTTAAGATACGTTCTTCATGTAGGGAGCTATAGAACGGGAACAATGCCAGTAAGAAAAGTCCGAAGATGATAATATAGTGACCGCGAAGACACACTTTGCAGCAGCAAGAAAGGTTAGTATTTTTCTGCTGAGAGAGTTTAATGCTGATGCTGTATCCATCTTATTTCCTTTATCTAAAATGGTAATTGGATATATAGGGAAACTGTGATATAAAACGTTCATTACATTTGGCCTTTTTCAAAGTATACGGTATTATGGCTTACTGTACTACTACAATGCTTGCTGGCATAATACACTATAGCTGAAACGGCACGGCACTAAAGTAGTTTATCTTGAAAGCACAATCTCTCCTTCTCGTTTCGGGTGCCAACATATACCAAGCGAAAATGCAACTGCATTTTCGTAGGTAAAATAAGGCTCGGATAAAATTAGCGCTGTATAATTACAGTTTTGGAAAGAAAGAAAAAAAGATTTCTAAATCCCTAAAGAACAATCGTTGAATGATGATGCTGCTTCTCTAAGTACAGGAGGAATAATAATTTGTACCACAGAAACACCTTAGCAAAGGATTACAGCTTTAAAAGATTTTTTAAAAGGAAAACGTGATAAGAAATAAAATATTTCATGGTGCTATAAATCAGTGCGTATATATGAGATATATAATACATTACAATGTGGCCTAGGATTTTCCTATATGCGTGATATAAGTTATTGTTATATACTGTACGTGCCTTGATTTGAGTATAAAAATTCTGAAAAAAAGTAAAAAAAAAATATTATATATCCAATGTTAAACATTTATTTAGCAATACAAACTTTGAAATTAAATTAAATATTCTCAGATTATATGCGTGTATAAAGAAAAGTTTTTGATATAATATAGTAATTAGCCTATTTTCGCTGTTGAGTTGTGTAACTAATACACCGTATGTGCACTGCGATATATATGAACGTCTCTCCGTATTATATATCATTGATGTAGTAATGTTAATGCAATTATACGTTTCATTACTAATATGAATGAAGAAGTTAAATTAAAGCGGAGTTATAATTTATTAAAAGACTGCGACGTCTAAATGTTTTAATGTTTTATCACATAAGAGCATATTACGTACAGCAGCATTCTTTCTGCTGTTTGGAAAAAGCTGAGCTAACTTATATCAGTCTTTTATAGGCTTTACATCAGCAAAGATGAATGTAATATTATTTCATTTAGTATTATAACTGCCTGACGCATTCTATAATAGGTTATAGGTTAGGTTACTAGATACGGTACTTAATAAATATTTTAAAGGAACACAGCTGATGGGGAAGAACAGGTTGGGTGTGTGGTTAGAAGTAGGGAAGATGATTTCTTGTTAGAAAGCAGTTCTGGAAATATTGGGATGGACATGGGGTATAACGTACGGGATAAACGAGTTCTTGTTAGAAATAACATAGGTGTGAGTTTAAGGAGTCAAGGATAGAAGGAGGAAGACAAAAACAGTGCTGGAAATATTGGGTGTACAGTAGGTAGGACATGAGGTAGCCTATATAATATGGGTTCTTGTTAGAAAGACCAATTGGTATGAGTTTATGGAGCCAAGAATAGAAGTGTGGAAGACCAAAACAGTGCTGGAAATGTGGGAGGGACATGAGGTAATGACTAATGTGCGATAAACGAGGAGAAGGCTAATTTAGGACAGATGCCAGAAACCTAAAATAGACTCACCGACGTAAGTTAATTTTAAAGGCAAAAATATACGTCAATGAGTTCCTCTTCTTTCTGGATGTCATCCTATAAGGAGCAAAGCAAACTATAGTGTATTTACTAACAATCTGGCGATTTTTGGTCGCTCAAACACGTCATATCACGATGTCACACGCTGTTTTCACAAATCGAAACTCGTCACTTACGTCAAGCGATCAGTTTCAGCGACTAAACATAAAGGCTACACATGTTTGCTTTGACCATAAGGATAGAAATGCATGGAGAACTAGTAAGACCGACTATACACAATTATAATGGGGATTTGCTTATTTTTATAATATAATTGAGTTATTATCTTTCTGTATTTTATAATGATTTAACATAACCTAAGAATTATAGAATATATTATTTACCGTAAGGCGTATAGGCTATTATAGGCTACCGTATAGACAATAAACGTCAATAACAAATTGGGATTAATAAAGATATTGCTGTTACTATTCTAATAATAGTCTTCTATTTTCATTATGCAGTATAATAATATGATAATAGGGATGTTATAAACAATTAGAAGAGAAAGTATAAACAAAGAATATATTATTTTCAGTTGAACTATATATTGATTTTTGCCCGTATATTATTGTTTATATATGGAGAGGAATATTAGTTCCCGAGGCATTCGTTCATTGTTTAAAAGGAATCCGAGAGTCTGTTTTTAGTTTCATGATGAAATTTGATTAATAGTGTTTTTGTGACTCCAATCGATATACTGTGCAATAGACATAAGTAAATGAACAATTACTTTGTATGTTTTTATCCATATTTAAACGTTGATGACATAGAATGATAGATTCAAAAATATAAGGAAAGTAATTAGAATCTAGATGGAAACAGAAAAGAACAATAGTGCTTGTTAATTCTTTGTCAATCCTTTCTCTGAACATAATATAACTTATGCAAAATTTCAGATTTAAAAAAGAAATAATTAAACAGCAGTATTTGCATATTAACAGAGCTTTCAAATAATTTTGCTTTTAGGCTTATTCAAAAAGTTTTTCAGGCAAAATTATTAATTATTTTATATTAACTGTGATAAATATTCATGGCGAATAACCTATAGCCATAATTAGGAGAACCTTCAAAGTACTGTAAACACTGTGCCATATAATACGTCATGGGGACCATAATTATTTTATACGTTGTGTAAACTTGTGTTATTTTTCAGAATGAAAATAATCTACCCCTGATTACAAATTGATGCGTCTTTCCATCACAACAAGTAAAGATATTGCAGGAAAGCCGAAATAAAAAGGGTACGTTTTACTTAGTTTATCTTGAGAGTTGAGACTTTCATGCAATCAGGTTATTTAAAGGCTGCAGGTTATAAGAACAATATTGCAAGGGATGAAAAAATATAATAAGGTAACCGGGGGTAATTTGGTGGCGGAAGTTGATGGGTTAATTTGGTGGGATGTTTTTTAATCACGAATTTATCTAAACCTTTTTACATTAAAATTATAAAAAAATTAATTTCTCAATAATTATGTTGGCGTTAAATATATTATATATTTTTAAAGAATATTAATGTAAAAAGATTTTGATAAATAAATTATTAAAAACATCCCACGAAATTACCCCCATCAACTTCCGCCACCAAATTACCCCCGGTTACCTTAGATCACATTATTTCTTTCTATGTCATCATGATTTAAAACATTTCTAAAATAAATTAATTGAGGTAGCAGTAATACTCAATGTGTCTATTATTTTTATGTCTTTTTTTTACAAAATAATTGGCTTACACTTGAAATATCCTCCTTCAAGCATTAAGTTATTATGTAAATTAAATTATTAATCACCGCGTTGCATGTTATTTCCTTGATGATGTATGGTTTGGACAGTAATGATAACCATTTTTCATTTTTTTTCTGGGGAAGAGGAAAGGTATATCTAATTCGTATTTGGGGTATGCAACAACACTGTTGAACCAAAATCGTCATTATTTCCAACAGAGTTTCAAGACCTTGACTTATTTTGCCGTCTTTCCTGTTTATAAACATTATAAATGCAGAATGTAAAACATCATTGCAAAAGATTAATGGATAAATCAGTATAAAATCCCTTTTGATGTTTAAGTAAGTTACCTATATAGTGAACGGTTTTCATGCTCTTATAGCTGAGTATTATACCGGGGGTTTTGTAACGGCGCGTGCCTTTTTCACAGGCAGAAAAGAAGTAAAAAACGAATAAAAATAGTAAACAAAAAAAGAAAGGGGGAATATTTTATAAAGAAATGCACAGTGGGTTTTCTTTTGGGCCCGTCTTGTTGTTGGTTGGTACATGATTGATGAGCGATCGCGCAAGGGACAAGAAAAGTTACTAAACCCCCAATGCGTTTCCTACAATACTTTTATTCCAGAAATCTCGTTGCTGGAGCGTGACAGAAGAAAATAATAGTAATAAAAAATTCAACTGTACCGTAGGAATAATTTGTTACCGGTGTAACACGAGTGACGAATTACACGTGAAATAGATTTCTTGTAATCGATAAATGCATTCGTGTCCCATGATTTCGCTGCTTCGAAATTGAATTCTAAAAAAAAAAGAAAGAAACGTCTCGTATTAAAAAGTAACATTTTATTTTGTTGGTATACATCAAGGCTTGCTGACGTTTCTTATATAAGTAGTATCATTGCATTTCTTTTTTTGGATTTGAATGAATATATACAATAGGCTGCTGCTGCATTTTATATATATACGCTCTGCATTTAAATAGAACTTTTCAGTTAACTGTGAAGTTTTCAAGTATACGTTTAGTGGATTTCTATTCACGCTCCTGTATTTAGAATTTTTACAGAAAAAAATATATAATAAAAAAGTTCAATTAAGCTTGCTATAAAAGGAAAGGCAGAAAAAATATCAAAGTATAAAATCAATTTAAAAATTATTTAAATAAGGTGAACCTTTAAAAAAAACATGAACATTTGAATGGTGAGAAATCATTGATAACTTAGTTAAGGGACACTTCTTTCGTAAGAATGGTATCCTATAAGTGTTGAAATTCACATAATACAATCTTGAAAAATAGCTGTATGAAAAAGATTTTTCAATTCAATTAATCTTAGGTCTTTCTACAGAAGTAAGTTAGGTTCGAATCTCTCAACACATGTAATATTAGCCTAGCCTATACTCTACATCGGGAGAGGTGTGACCTGGGTTGATCGTGCAATTATTTACAGGTAACTTATTTGGACAGGTTATAAGCACACTATTATTAAAAATGTAGGCTATCGTAGTCTGTACAGAAAATTAGGATACAATAATTGTACTAGACTATTATAGGCCACTGACTGCTGCTTGCCTGTCCAATAATACCGAGTAGCCTACGTACGGCTACGCTATTTTCCTTATAATACCCTAAATTCGGAATAACAAGTTTAGCTGGTTAGATTCGGACCTTAACCCTTAATATTGTGACCTAATTAAGGTTAAAATTCCTTTACTTATAGGCTTTTAGGCTACTGTAGGCCAGCACTTTCAGCAAGATTCTTCGCCTGATGCTAACATAAAATATTCATTTGTTTTTAATGTATATCCTCGGATAATATCGTCCTACTTTTCTCCTATTACCGGTATTTGGCATAATAAGGAGTATTTTAAATTAACAGGCGATGCGCATTACTGTGGCAATAAAGTTTTGTTAACTGAACGATTATTTTTGACAGTATTGAATCTCTGTGCTTTATAAGAACACGGAGAAATGAGTTCATAGGTTCCAAGCTGGGCGTTATAAATTTATTATGCATAAGAAGTAGTACCGGTACGCATCCATATTACCCCGTATACAAGAGAACCGTTTTGACCCGTTATAATTTATGTCTAAAATGTTATAAATAAATAAAGACAGTAGGATATTCTTATATATGCATAGATTTATGTGCATTCTTGAAAATTCTGAAGTTGTTACTTTAGTATTCCATAAACACGTCACGTTCAGCCTGCATGTAAAATATGTAAATTCCTTCCATGCGCCATTATATGCCAGAAGTATCTAGGACTTACGGACCATAAGACTCTTCCTAAAAATAATGATGGTACGATATTACTGCGGGTAGGTTTTTCGTACGACCGGATAAAGCGGTCGACGTATATATATTTTTACACACCCTTATATAGCACATAATAAACATTAGCTTTATCCACTATACCAACGTTGTTCATGTGGGATATTTTGCATATTGCAATATACCGCTGCTGCTGGCAGTGGTGCATTCCAACATGTTGGTTGTATATGTACTGTATATACGAATATAAGCAGTGTTTCAATGTTGTAAGGTTTTTTTTCTTTTTGTGCGAGAGAGCTGAGCTATTGACGATATTATCACGTCTCCATCGCATTTCAGAGCAAATTGAAACACTAAGGCCTTCGTATAAAAACAAGGTATTTAATGTGTCTATTTGTAGTTCGATAGTCTCTGGATGTCTATAGATAAGGACCTGGAAAAAATACAGTTATCAAACAGATTGTTGTTAAATAACTTTGAATTTTTTCTAACAGCCTTATTTTAGCCTATATCGTATAGGTTTTTCGTATGCCTATAATTTGAATTGTGCTTACGAAGCCACTATCCCTCAGCACTATAGACAGGGCCATAAAAACAAACCTTATAGCAATTGCAATAAACAAATTAGGCATCAAACATGGTGTTCAAAGTAGTTTGCTGATTGTTGCTAAGGTTTGTTTTTATGGCCCTGTCTAGTGTTAAGCGGAATTGTGCTTATTACTAATCCCTCATCAGCATATGAAAAACCTTAATGAGTTTTTGGGGGAAATTTTATTGTCACTCTTAAAAATAAGGTCAGCTAAAGTTCTTGTTCGACCATAACCTCAAACTTACCCTGTATCTCGGTTTGCCTCTGTGTTCACCACACGATGTAAAAACGTACACAACAGACGTATAAAATGATTGTGTGATATGAAGGCTGACATTATCTTTACATGATACCTTTTCGCATCACAATATTGCATGTACTCGCGGTACATTCGTATAGTTTCGTAACATACATTCCTCGATCAGAATAATATACATAAGGTAGTACTATAAGGTCTATTATCAAGAGTACGAATACAATTTTACACGTCTGAATGTTTGTTGTTGCTGATATTCTGCATACAGTATAACTTCCGTGAGTTAAGACCTAGATTGAGAAGCCTGAGAATATTTTATCAGACACTTTGTAAGAATATTGATTATGGTACCTACTGTATACTTTATATTCATACACTGATGCTACAACATATATTCAGCTATAGGATGCGATAGGAAGTATCCTATACCTACAGTATATATACTGCTGGGTATATACACACGGATATCATTATTCCCGTAATATAAACTCACAAGTCCTACTGCACGTTTAGTAAATTTTATACCACTGCACTTCTCAGAAGATGCCAAGTCTGCGTCTAAGTTGATAAAGCTATACCGTATACAGAACTGTAATATTATTATCACACAGCACACAGTTTTCTCACCTGATGTTATCAGCATGAAAAATAGAGACATGCACAAAACCGAAATTTATCTGTAATGTTATAACTGGCTTATAACCCGTTTTTCTTTTACAGTATTTTTCTTCTCTGAAACAAATCGAAAAACTGCAAGTATGGGATTTGTTCAAAAAATTTTTACGTAGGCTATACAAAAACTCGGTTGGATTCGACCAAAGGTAGCCCCCCAAAAAAAATTTCAAAATTTTTTTTTTACTAATTTTTTTAGTGAAATTTTAAGCGTTTTGAGGGTAAAAACGTTCAATTTTTTTCTTCAAATTAAATTTTACCCTTCAAAACACTAAAATTTGATGAAAAAAGTATTAGAAAATTATGAAAATGTAAAAATGTTTTTTCTCACAAATTTGAAAAATTGCAATACTTGGAAAAATTTTGAGCCACCTATTTGGTCGAAGCCAACCCAAAAACTACAGAAAAAATCGCATTAGCAATTAGGCTGTCATCAAATATGAGGGGGCCGATATGAAATGTACCTAGTATATTATGTGAATGTATATGCGATCAAATTCGGAGCATTATAATTTATAAAATATCTATATATACGGTAGATATCTTTTATTAACTTATAGTCTATACATTCCTACAAAATTTCCTAGAACGGTTATGTAATTTATGAGATTATGATTTTGAGATCATATTTTGAGATTTGGTTAATTTATGTGACTTAATAATTATATAATATGATAGGTCTATAAATATAAAAAAATTGCTTTTTTGGTGTAGCGAAGGGCCTTCTATACCTCTGAATCCGCCACTGCCTTTCTTCCAGTAAACAAAATACACCAATACGAGACCAATTTATCTGCTAAAATGGCGTATGGAGAAGGGCCAAGAGGCTAAGAAAAGGTGTAGGCTATATTTATTTAAAAGATACAATCGAGTTTTAAGAAAATATTATTATTATTATTTTTTTTTTTTTTTCACTATTCACACTTTATTATATAAATATTATATTATCATTACATTAAAAACCTTTAAAAATCTAAAATATATAAAATATTAAAAATATAATAAAGCCATTAATGTTATTAATAATAAAATGTTATTAATTATTGAATTTTTTGTAACTTTCAGGTTCACCAGTTTAGAATGAATTGTTCAAACTGCAATGCTCCTTGTGATACTAAAATGAAAATAACAAGTATCCTTTTAACAATAAGTTTAGGCCTAAAGTTAGTCATGGAATTAACTTTACCTCCACTGGGTAACATTGGACACTTATCTTGATTCGTACGGTCCTACCCAATTATGAAACATTTTCTAAAAACCATTGAGCTGTTTTAAACTTTAATGTATCACGATTGCTACGGGAAAAGAATAAATACTGTAAATATAATTTACTGGTTAAATGTCAATGAATAACTCAAAGATACCCCGGATGACGGGTACGTAAAACAAAAATTCGGGAATACTGTAAAAAATATGCTCTAGACTTAGTAAAGTACCGGTATTAACTTTTTAACACAGTTTTCTGCCTTAATTTTGCTAACTAAGAAATCCCCCACTTTAAAGAAGCAGTAATTATGGCAACAGACTGTGATGCTTGTGGTGTTCGAACTAACGAGGTTAAGTCTGGAGCTGGAATTGAACCTTTGGGAACAAAGATAACTCTTAAGATTACGAAGCGAGATGACATGTCAAGGGATATTCTCAAGGTAAGTCTTTGTTCAATATTTTTTATTAATTAATGTATTTCATTGTGATAATTATTTATTAATTTTTTTTCTTCAGTCTGAGACTTGTGGTATACTCATTCCTGAATTTGAATTTGAGGTGGGTTCTGGGGCCCATGGAGGCAAGTTTACCACTGTGGAAGGACTCTTATGCGACATTAAAGAGCACTTATCAGCCAGTAATCCGTTTGTTGGTGGAGATTCTGCCCAACCTGGAATGAAAAAAAATCTGGAAGACTTTAACAAAAAAATTGATGAGGTAAACCATTCTTAAATACCGGTAGGCCTTAATTTATTTATATTTATAATATTAATTTGAATTATTAAATAGGTTATTGGAGGAAAATTGCCTATTCATCTCGTATTAGACGATCCAGCGGGTAACAGCTATGTTCAGGTACAGTAATTATTAGTTTAATAAGTTATTTTTATTTTAGCCCTCGTTATGCTCGCATTTTGCCTGTGCTGTACAGTTTGTTTTTAATGATTTCCTCCTGCTTTAAAACTTAGAATACAGTAATTCCTTATGCCTGGTAACATACCGTAATAGAAATTATGTACATAAATACCCTGTATACGGTACGTGTACAATATAGCCTACCGATTACCGAATTGCTTCAAATGAATGCAGATTCATTTAGCCTATGACCTATGTGTGCTTATTTCTTGTTTGGCTCCTTGGTCATGTTTATTCTGCGTAGTTGGGTTTGATAATAAAATATCTGTTGCTTAATTGGCTTGACCCCTTCATTCTATCCTAAGTTCGGTTTGGGTTACTAATAAATCAGAATTCTTACTGTAGAACCTGATCCTTGATCCTGATTCCTTGCATGCATCTTGAGTTGTTGTCTAGTCTTCCCCTGGTCTCTCTTGCAGTTTTTTCGGTTTTCGGGGAATTTAAAAATGTACGGTCAAAGAAATTTTCACAATTTACAAAAAACAAAAACTGAAAAAAAATAAATCTTTAAAAACTTACGAAATTACTTCAAACCCTCGGACCATGGAGCTGCAATTTTAATTCATCTCCATGCTCGGACCTCCATTAAAAAAATTATCTCAACAGAACAGGGATCAGTTTTACCCGTAGCCTACGGAAATTTACGAAGGCTACGGTTTTACCAAACCCGGTGGACCTGACCTTTTAGGGTATTTTGTTGGGTTAATAAGTTTATTAAGCTATTTTAATATTGAACATCATAAAAATATTTTGAGAAAAGGAAGTCAATGGCCAATGGATGTACAGTAGTAATTTTTTTTCCGAGAACCCTGGTATCCTAGTGTTTGCTCTTTGGTTGACTTTGCTTTGCTTCTTCTAATGGTCTTAAATTTATCTTTGAAATTTCATTTTGGTACAGTAATTGATTTTAAAATGTCTGATTGTGCAGAGTTTATCGGACGATGGTAATGACGAGTTTTTGGAAAAGGTTCAGTACGTTCGCTCCTTCGAGCAGAATGAGGAAATGGGTCTCAATGATATGAAGACTGAAAATTATGAACAGACATCTTGAAAAAAATTTATCATTATGGTGCAAGTTTTGGATGAATAAACCTTTTGGTTTATATAACTTAATTCTTGGAAGCAAGCCTATTTTGTTCGTTAATTTAATGGAAACTTGGGTGGAGATGACTGACCTTAATAAACTACTTACTTTATAATTTAAAAAATTTACAAGGGTTCACGTTAAAATCTCTATCAAAATGGGTACGAAGTCAAAAATAGAGCATGCCATGCCGTACACGTGTCTGTGGGGGGGGGGGTTCACTTCCTGTCTGCATAAAGCTGCAGCTAGCAGGGCGCGTTCACTTGCGATTCCGCCGATACCGGAAACAATATCAGAGTCTTATCTCAAAATTCGATCACAGCGCCAACTGCGGCGACATGCCCTATTATTGAATTCGTACCTATTTTGATACCAATTAAAGCTGACCGAACACAAGCAATATTTCGACCAATTATTGGTCCAACGCATTGTCCCAATGAACGTGCATTTACATTATTTTCCTAACGTGCGTTGGGCCAATAATCGGGCCCAAATATTGCATAGTGTTCGGTTAGCTTTAGGCTTAAAGAATATTTCTTAAGAGGGGCTTTCAGGTGACGAGCGGTTTCTTGAACCGAAATTCATTGGCGCCTAATAGACCTTTCTAGGGGAAAGCTTGAAAAAGGGTGAAATTGGCGATGTAACTCTATTATCGGTGTCGTTCATATCAACTACAGTATTCGACTCCATAGTTAATTAGCACTAC
>JAQGBM010000555.1:0-13205 GCA_034698405.1 Symphylella vulgaris | reverse complement strand
TTATGGGCTTGATAAAAAGAAGTTTAACAGACACCTGCCCCAGATTTACCGTTAATGTGTCTATCTCTTGTAGTATATCTATTTTATAGCTTAGGCATTATATAAAACTCAGCGGAACAAAAGACCAAACAAAAATTAACTTGCATCGATATCAAAAACTTTTTTCGCTCTCCAGCTTCTACAATAGAAAAACTCTTTTTTAACAAAAATTCCGCCGTTGCTGTTAAGATAATAATAACCTGGATGGATGGATGATAGGGAGTGATGTGGTTAGAAAAATAGTCATGCTTTTATCGTAATTATATAGATGACTGTGTGTTGAGGTTAAAGTAGAGATAAAACCGTTTACTATAATGACTCAGTTTATAGTGTAATTGCTGTTACTTCAATTTTCTCAAAAATTACTCTGAGTCTTTGACAATATTTTTGTTGAAAGAATAAACTTAAGTATGGATCATTAAAAAATACTTTTGGCGAAGGTTGTACGCCACCCTCTACCTTATCCTACTAACTTTAATAATATTATTATTATAGCCCTAAGGCCTCTATGTTTACAGTTATACTCTTGAAGTAGGAAGAATATTGGCTATTTACCGTGATTCTCTTGTTTATAACGGAGCTGTACTTCTCTGCTTTGAACGAACTAAAATTACTGCCTTGGGCGATGGAATCTTCTGTTTTTATCAAGAATACAAATAATAAATTTGGCTGGATGGTCCAAATTATATGTGCCAGGGTCCAAAAAATGATTAAACTTTTCTTTCATCATAGACCTACATAATGACACAAAATAATCGAAGTTTTGTATAATAGTTAATAATCTGAAAAGAAAAAGGATGGACATACCTCAAAAATTATTTTTTGGTAAAGTTAATGTAATGATACCGTAATGGACGATACTTATCTTATTACCTTACTTGCGACGTATCAAAAATTGTGGGATTAAATTATTTTTAAAACTTCGTCACCTGCCAATTTGAGACTTTTAACTGGTGTGCTGACCCTTCAAAAAGGCCGGTGTCCACATTTTTTGAAGGTTTACGAAAACCCAGCAACAAAATCTACCGTACTTTTGCCAAGATCCAACTGAGCAATATGATGGCATATTCGAGTTTGAAAATTTTAAGTTACCCTGTTTTCTGTATCATATAGTATATTTTGCAATCAACGCGTGCTTTATGGGCTTGATAAAAAGAAGTTTAACAGACACCTGCCCCAGATTTACCGTTAATGTGTCTATCTCTTGTAGTATAATATCTATTTTATAGCTTATAGACATTATATAAAACTGAGCGGAACAAAAGACCAAACAAAAATTAACTTGCATCGCTATCAAAAACTTTTTTCGCTCTCCTTCTACCTATAACAAAACTCTTTTTTAACAAAAATTTCGCCGTTGTTGTTAAGATAATAATAACCTGGATGGATGGATGGATGATAGGAGAGTTGTGATGATGTGGTTAGAAAAATAGTCATGCTTTTATCGTAATTATATATAGATGACTGTTAGTGTGTTGAGGTTAAAGTAGATAGAGAACCGTTTACTATAATGACTCAGTTTATAATAGTGTAATTGCAGTTACAGAACAATTTTCTCAAACATTACTTTGACAATATTTTTGTTGAAAGAATATTAACTTAAGTATGGATCATTAAAAAATACTTTTGGCGATCGAAGGTTGTACGCCACCCTCTACCTTATCCTACTAACTTTAATAATATTATTATTATAGCCCTAAGGCCTCTGTGTTTACAGTTATACTCTTGAAGTAGGAAGAATATTGGCTATTTACCGTGATTCTTCTTGTTTATAACGGAGCTGTTCTCTGAGCTTTGAACGAACTAAAATTACTGCCTTGGGCGATGAAATCTTCTGTTTTTATCAAGAATACAAATAATAAATTTGGCTGGATGGTCCAAATTATATGTGCCAGGGTTCCAAAAAATGATTAAACTTTCTTTCATCATAGACCTACATAATGACACAAAATAATCGAAGTTTTCTATAGCCTAATAGTTAATAACCTGAAAAGGGATGGGCATACCTTAAAAATTATTTTTTGGTAAAATAACGTAATGATACTGTAATGGACGATAGTTATCTTATTATACCGTACATGCGACGTATCATAAATTGTGGGATTAAATTATTTTTAAAACTTTGTCACCTGCTAATTTGA
Source organism: Symphylella vulgaris (assembly GCA_034698405.1). NCBI lineage: Eukaryota > Metazoa > Arthropoda > Symphyla > Scolopendrellidae > Symphylella > Symphylella vulgaris. The sequence goes on along the minus strand of JAQGBM010000555.1, from coordinate 11,025 downwards.
GACTGGTGTGCTGACCCTTCAAAAAGGCCGAGGGTCTTTGGTTAATGCTGACCTCAATTTTTCTGGTTCGAAGGGGGCTGTGGCTGGTAAGTATAAAGTTAAGTCTCAAATTGACATGTGACAAAGTTAAATTTAATTTCACAATATTATTTATGATGGCACGCAATAGGATAATAATTACGGTATTACCTTATTTTTTACCATTACCTAATTTCTGACATAATTACGTCCATACTTTTTGTTTTCATGTATAGCCTACTGTCTATATGCATATGGTACACTATAAATACATCAACTTGAGATGAAGGCACCCCTGGTCATATTCAATAGAAGTGTTTCGATCGTATTCGTAAATTTTTGCTCAGAAGAGTCAGAACCGACTTACAGATCAAACCATCAAACAAATAGTGGATTTGGAGTGAGTTACGGCGATCTTTTGAATGAGAGTTCAAACAATGAGGCCCTCTTATGCCATCTGTGTTAATGCCCTTATTTTGTGCCCATTTTAAACAACTTTTATGTCAGGGCTCAAGGGTGAAGGTCCCCATGGTGATAATATACTGTACAGAGTGGCCCAGAAAAAGTATCCAAGGAAAATTTTCTAAGTCCTTTCATCTATAAAAATTTCAGAGTCCGTTCATCCGTGAACTCTGAAATTTTTATAGATGAACGGACTTAGAAAATTTTCCGTGGATACTTTTTTCTGGGCCAATCTTGGTACAAATTTCACTTCTTCATCGGGTTATGATATCTTGACAATAAGAAATTCAATGTTTTTACCCATATTGGAAGTAAACAAAAATGTAACTTCTTAACAAAAACACTTCTATATACGAATATAAAAGATAAATGTATAACTTACAGTATAAACTTTATAGCATAAACCTTTTATAAAACAAAGCCGATAAAGAGCACGCTATTGTAAGTTTCTTAGTTTAAAATTTCAACAGAATTCGCATTCTCTTTTTCATATGTTAAAATATTTAGAGACGTATAGAAAAAAATTAAAATATGTATTATGATTCTTGACCCATTTTTTTCGTTTCGGCTCATTCTCTCTCTCTCTCCTCATATATATGTACAAAAGCTTTCGAAATTAATTTTTTACCTTCGTAGACCCCTTTGGGAATATTTTTCGTTTCCAGGATAGAACTGAATAATTAGTTTCTCTCTATCTCATCTCAAACTTTTAAGCTTATACAGTATTAAACGTTATGCCGGAGTATAAGAGAGGGCAAAATGGTATTATACCATATTATACTGAGATAAGAATTGATAAAGTTATATGTATATAGGATAAGAGCTGTGGATGAGGGGAAAATTGTTTTATATAATAAGCTTGATGGGCTTGCGACTAGGCTATAATATAATCTTATTATTTTATATATTAGAGGCATATATATGTTCTATTTTAGAAATTGTAGGTATTCTATGCAGGCACGCACCCAGGATTTGATGCTGGGAGGGGCTTGACTGGCCACAATATTTAAATACCCCAAAATTTCGCCTTTTGGAGGGGGGTCTGCCGGTCTGGGGGACCAAAGCCGAAATTTTGTTAGCCTGTTCCTTCAATAGCCCAGGCATATTAGGTTCAAACCTGGAACAAACTAGAAGAAATCTGATTTTTGCATATCGATACCCTCTCCTCTAGGTATAACATACGGAGAATTCAAATTCCCCATTCTTCCCGCGCGTGCGTCTTTAGTTATAAGACCATTTTGAAACCATTTGGAACCATTTTGAAAAATGGTTGCCGTTTTTTACATCCAACATATACATTATTTCGTTCTGGATATTTTTAGAGATGATAATACCCAGATTAAGGCAAAGCAAAGATTTTAAAAATTGGTTAATAAATAATGAAGTTATGCATATTTTTAAAGAGCAGATTAACATGGCATATCTGGCTCATATACTGTAGAGTTATAATGGAGTGATTACATCAGTTACACTAATCACTGATGGCGGAATCGGGAAAACACAATTAATATATTACTATTCTTAAACAATACCCAAAATTGTATGCCTGAATCTTGTTCTATAGGATGCGCTAATTTTGCTGTTTTATCGAAAAATAATAAACTTAACCCGAATTAGGCTACGTATATATGCGACTTGACTTCGGAAAAGCCATTTTAACTCCATATGCTCCATATTTTAACTTCTTAATTGCTTTATAAGAGAAGAGAAACAAGATTTTTCCTTTATAACATATACAACAGTATACTTTCATAAGCGTATATACCGTGCAAAGTTGGGCTAATAGACTTTTCTATTTATGAGACCGGGCTGTGAGCGCAAAACTAATAATTCTTGTATTCCGTATTATACTGCATCCTTTTTTATTTTACTCCTTATTCCTTCTTTCTTTTCCGGTCTTTTGCCATTTGCATGATAATTTAAACTCCGCAGGGAAAGAGAAAAATGAGGAAGCAACTCATTTAAACAGTGTCAAAAACTGCGCAGAAGCTCTATTTTCGGCAGTTTAAACTTTATTTTTTTGGGAAGGAATACCATACGTAATACAATAAAATTCGAACTGCATAGCCACAAATGTAATAGCTTGATAAATTTCAGAAGTGGCGCGATGATATCGATGTATAATTGGATATCGATAATGCCTTCCAAAATGTCAGTGACTTTGGACATTGGGTATACTTACTTGTCTCTGAACCTATAAGTTGTATGGCTCAATTATGGCTCTCGGCTGGTAAAAATTTCTGGGTGAGTAAAATTCTGACTACTGAGAGTTTAAATTCTGGTCTTTGTGTGTAAAGACGGAAGATCGCGAATACAAGCGGCCGAAATGAATTTTCTCTGGGGGGTTGCTGGGATTACGAGACTCGATATGAGTCCGTAACAGTAGCATCCGGAATTCTCTTGGAATCGAGCCGTTACTTCTTCATATTGAAAGATCGCAATTGAGGTGGTTTGGACACGTGGTCAGAATACTGCATGAGAGACTTGCTAGACAAGTCCTTCTGGCAAAGCCGTGGGGAAAGAGAAGAGTGGGGCGACCGAGAACGAAGTGGATAGACAACATTCAAGCTCTCAGTGAAGAACGCCTTGGAATTCCCCCTGAAGATCTGATTCCTGTGGCGTTAGAACGTGACCATTGGAAGACCCTCCTGGGGCTGCTGCCCCGGCGACCCGAAAGGAGTAAGCGGGTTTGAAAATGGATGGATGTGTAAAGACCACAATAGCGTAATAGCTTCCGAAGATCTAAAATAATTACAATGTAGGCTACATAACCTGCTGCTGTATCTATGATACCGTATCCATATTCAATAATCAATATCAATAATAGCCTGTATTACCATGGTATTACTGACCACCATTCTCTATTACATATTATTGAATCCAACCTCCCCGCATAAGGTTTGCGAAATGCGAAGGCTAATACGAGATGCGGTAGTTGTAGTGATACTGTAATTAACCGCATGTGTGTCCAATGATAAATGATAGTGTAGCTATTTTGAATAGACCAAATACTCTACAATTTCAATATTAACCGAGATGCTGTGTAGCCGTTTTTTATGATGTTGCTCTTGCTTTGTGTTGATGGTGGGTAAACATCATGCTTGCTGCATGAATTTTGCCGTGTTATTTTTTTTTACAAGAATAGGGAGGGGAAAATGGGAAGATAAATATAGGTTTTATGTGTGATGGAGACATACCTTTTGTAGGATAGTTACAGAGATTGATTATGTTGGGATGGAAGTGCTGGACGAGCAGGGGTCGTTTTATAAAAATATAGTTCTTGTCTGACCTCGTCGAATGCTTTGAATCTTTTTCGATGTAATTCCGCAATCCACAACATGACAATTATTGGCGACGAGAAAGTTTTTTTTCACGTTATCAAATAATTTTGTATGGTTATTGGTTAGGCTTGTGATGCTAAAATAAATGCGATTTTAAATTTTATTTAGGCTTGTGATTTTAAATTTGTGTTTTAAAATAAGTATGTTGAGTTTCAGGGGAATATTTTAAATGGGAGTTGGGGTGTTACAATAAAACAGCTTTTTCTCCGAAATATTTTTAGACTGGTTAAAGGTTTTAGCAATAGCCCATAGAAAAACACTACTCTTTATGTAAGGAGTATTTAGTAATGAGTAAATGACTAATGAGTAGGTAGGGGATCACTATAATTGTTACGGTATTTCATTCTGGGCCTAACGCAATACCAGATATGAGCCCCTTCCCACTCTATACGTATATCATATAGAAATGGACCACCTTCAAAGCCCAATCGGTTGTATGCAAATTGACCTCTTTTTCGTATGGACCTGGTACTAAAGGTCCATCCAACAGTCCCTATCATATCGGTAGCTATGGGTACCTGCATCCAGTATCCACTACAGATACAGTAGGCTATAAGAAAATATTGCTGTAGTTGGGGTTATGAGTTTGAATAAAAAAGAAATACCGTAAGTACTAAGTAGTACTTGTCGTATAGTCTTGCAATCTTGCCTGACTTCAATTTAAAATATGAACCCTTTGACAGACTAAAAGTATTATAATAAGTTCTTATAATACTACAAAAATACCCATATTATGCTATGACTTGTAGGAAAAAAAAATTAATTAATTTTTGGTTGCTCGCTGTAACAAAAATAGCATATGCCTTCTTCTTCTAGTCCATGCATAATAAATTGACTAGAAGTTATTAAATCATGAAACAGACAAGTAATCACGCTTCTCTCATAGCTCTAAACGCGATAACAGAAACCCGCATTGTTTTCTTGCTTATATTTTGATACACTAGCATGATATGCCCGGTAAATCTCGACCCAGATTTCTTAACAGCATTTAATACTAGGTATTTTTCGATTACATGCAGATAGACCGTTGAAGACTCACGATTTCTTGATGCTGTTCAAATATGAATCAGCATATTTTTCCATGTTGTGCTGAGTACTGCACGTAACTAAAGGGAGAAAAAAAAATCGCTTAAACAATATTTAAACTGTTCTTTAGTTTATAATGAAGAAATATGGTATAGTAGAAGCAATCACTTATGTTGGAAGATGAAACTATAGGATGAAACACACTATACTTCCGTGGTTTAGAATGATGAAATTCTGCTGTTTAGTTTTAAAATCTGATGACTTCGCGAATAACATGAAAACCACAGTAATGAGTTTACAGTTTTTGGAGCAAGTTTACGTAAAGTACGATGAAGTAACAGCATTAAACTTTGTAAACTCAGGGCCATATACTGTATAGGATACTGAAAAGTCCATTTTAAGTCTTAAGTAATTACTTCTGCATTCAACATAGGAAAATCCTTGGAACAAACTACTTAAAATGGTTAGATTGATGTTTACTAACTAGGCTATAAATACAGGTACGAGCAGTTCCTGTTCATCTTCAGATAAGTTAGTTTATGGTCAGTAAACTACCATTAGGCATGGAAAAATTAGGCAGCTTGTCCTGGGCACCCCACCAAACTGAATAATCTGTGCAAAGTATCTGATCCTAAAAAATTGTGTTATGAAAAATTTGCCCTCCCCAAAGGAGTTTATATACCTCAAAACTACGGCTTCTGGTGACTGGGCGACAAAATTTTTTTTGAGTCCTGGGTCCCACATTTGTAATTCTCCTAGCTGTTTATGGAGCAAATTCAGTTGTCAGTGACAACTGAATTTGTTACTGGGTGACAAATTGACAATTACTTAAAATGTAGCCTGTAATCGTTCTGAATAATTCTATCAGTATTATTTGAAATAATTGTTTAGAAGGCTAATGGTGTAAACGTACAAGTTATCTTACACAACAGGACGGTGGTTGTATCACACTGAAGTTAATGCAGCCTGCTTTTGCCGAAATTGTTCTTCAGAACTTAAAGGTAGACAGTTACCTCTGCGAGATGATAAATAATAATAAGAAAGGAAAAACCATATCAGATTATCCACGTACTGTATAAAGTTTGTTTTTTATAACTTCCCATCTTAAGCTGTTTTGGTTGCCTCCTGGTTTGTCCGTTGGGACCGAGTTCTTAAAACACAGAGCAAGAAAACACCATTTACTTTCAACCCTGCTAAGAACAAAAATCAATTTCTATAATACTGCGTGCTGGAAGAGATGAGACCCAGCGAAAACAAACAAGCAAACAACGGCACAAAAACTTTTATTTTGTTCTTCATACGAGAGGGTGTTTATTATTGGAGGTGTTAAAAAAATTCGCTAGAACAATAGAACTGATGGTAGAATAAAAACAAAAAGTGTTATATGAACTTGTGGTGTTTGAATGAGATTTTTATGGGGCGATTTTATATCTGGACAATCGGGTCATGGAAGAAATGTAGTTATTTAGGCTTGCTCAATAGCGATATTTTCGCCTTTTGAAGGTTTCAGGAAAATTCTGCGAAAATGCCGATATAATAATATTCGAATAATTTGAAAATGGCGCGACGGACACGAAAAAGTGGGTCATTTTCTGTGCGTCACCACTCATTACACTCATTAATTTACCTCCCACTCATTTACCTCTCATTACACTCATTTACCACTCATTACACTCATACCACTCATTACACTTGATATGTCCTGCTACGCAGCAGAGTACACGTAATTTGGCATAGACCCCGAGGTTCAGCCGGAGAGCAGACTTTTCTTCATTCGAACGTTGAACCCGAGTACGAGTAGCACGTTACATTTAGGAAGCACCAGTGTGATTCTACAAAAGTAATTAATTCGTTAATGCACAATACTGTATTTAATCCAGAAATAAAATATATTTATGTTTGTATGAAATTGCCACGACTGAGTTCATACAGAACAACACTCATACCACTCATTACACTAATTTACCACTCATTACACTAATTTACCACTCATTACACTAATTTACCACTCATTACACTAATTTACCACTCATTACACTCATTTACCGCACTCATTATACTCAATTACCACTCATTACAATCACTTACCACTCTTTACACTCATTTACCACTCTTTACACTCATTTACCACTCATTTACCCTAGAACTTTAAAATAGGAAGTGGTTAAATATTTTTTCCAGAAAATTGTGCACTGGAATCAAGTTCTGCTAGTTATAGGTGTATGAAAAAATAACACCAGCATCTTAATATGTTTTTGGAAACTCTAATTACACTTCTAATCCCATTTTTTACACCCAGCACGCAAGAAAGTTGCGGTATTAATCCTTCGTACTTTTTTCAGAAAACGTTTTTAAGCGATTGATTAAGCAATTAAGGGACTTGTAATTAACGCCGGTTCCCTCTAGCTAATGTGTTAAGTAATTTTTCCTCTACTATACCTTTTTTCTTCATTTAAATGCCCAAGACTAATGGAGTTCGCTATATAACTTACTCTGCTAGGGCAACATAATATATACTTACTTCATTCTCCTCCTAGTCTGTTATAGAAACGTATATAAAGGCCCTGTAGGAACCAAGCAACTAATGCTCTGCGCTAACTTCAACTTAGTTATTGATGTTTGGCCTGGCGAATGTTCGTATACACTCGCAAAGATAACCAAGTTTGCTCTTCGCTTTTAGCGGTTTATCTGCTCTTTTTAGGAGAAAAGGGGGACTCTAATGCAAAATCAACTAAGACATTTACTGCAAGCATTTTGCGAAAGGTTAGCGCTGCCCTGTATATCGAGCAACTCCCACAGGAATGCGTTTATACTGAAATTGATTATCCTAAGGGAAGAATATAAGATTCTGTAATTGATTTTTTTACTTATAGTTCAAATACTGTAGAAGTGTATTGTTTTAAAGGAGATAGAATTTGAAATATAATAAAGTGTACTTATGTTCTTTTGTTTTTCTTTATGTTGCAGGATAGGTATGCAGTCTCAAGGACAGAGCCCGAAGTAGACTCATCTCAAGATTGGGAACTGCTTGCGGGGCACGAAAATGGTAGTCATACAATAATTACCTTCAGGAGAAGGTACAATACCTGTGATCGTAGGGACTTTAGGATAACGGTAAGTTGACCAAAATTTGATTTTAATAAGGGTAAATAAAATTGAGAACTGGTCCATTTAGTGCATGGGCTGTTAAAAAAAACTGTATCCAGGCCCGGAGCCAGAAAAAAAAATCGGGGGGAGGGGGGTTCAGGGAAAGGATGTTTTTTCATGAAAAATATAAATTTTTCCTAATTTCGGGGGATTAATCTCCTGGCGCTGGGCCTATAAACCTCTAAATTTCATTGTTACCCTTCCCAATTTGGACAAAATATATACCGGTAGGTATAACAGAACTTTTACTCCAGAAGTTCAGATTTGACCCAGATAAGCAATCCCTGGTCATTATTTTGGTTGTCATAAACTTTAAACTTCATGAAATGAGCTGGGTCAACATTCAACAATCCCATATATTTCTGATTGATCACTGATCAGGTTAAACAAAGTACGTATATTAATTTTGAGCATTTTGTTTGCATTGTATCGTTCATTTATTATTATTACCCTAAACAAAATGATGACCCAGTGCCTCTAGCGGTGTAAACTGTAAACAAACATTCTATTAAAGCAAGCATTGACTTTAAAATATTATGTAGTACCCTAAGTTGTCATACTGTTATATACCGTACGGGTAAATAAATTGTATTAACAAAATAATAGGAACCCTGCCACAGCAGTCATCAATCGAGGTTTTCAATCTTGTACTAAAAATGATTGCAGAGATAAGATCATATTTCCATAAATCGTGATGACAGCTGTTGAAAGCGTCATCGTTATATAGTCTTCTAATAGTTTTTGAGGAATAGTTTATGGATCTAGTCTATCCTACTACTAGTACTTGTCATAATGACATCACGACTTTAGACTTTGTACTTCATAAATATCCGATCTATGATCAAAACTGTCTTGATTCTATTCAAACCCTAATTCTTCCGGGATAATGAATAATATTCTTAAACTGTCAACCCATGTTTTGTATGACCCCATCTGCTATTATATATCCCATCAGCTGATATAGACGGGAATAGCCTATAAAGTTGCTTTCGGAATTTTTGCTATACGGTATAAGTTAGTGTCCCTGCCAAAAATACTATAAGAATTTTTTAGAGGTCGATAATCTCTTACGATAATTAGGTTCATATCGGTATAAGTTAGGCTGCCATCAAAGAGGCCCTATAGGCCTATACCCGCGTAAATGTGGTGTTTCCACAGAGTTATGAATTTTCCGAAAAATACAGTATTTATAAATTGAACATTTTTCGGGAAATTTTGGAAAAAGTTTAAAGTTTTGGGAAATTAAAATTCATTATTATTAAGTCACCATAAAAAATTTTCTAGAAAAATAGCAAATTTCCATTTTTCCGTGAACAATACAGGTATTATTATTTTCGGACGCAAAACTTAAATAAACTTATGTGCTCAATCAGTGGCGGATCCATGAATTTTTTTTCACAAATTTTGAACAAATGAGCAGGGGGTCTGGACGGCAGCCCACCAGCCGCCGGAGGCGTAAATTTTTTTCGGAATAATCGTGTCAAATTTCGTGAATTTTTAGCCAAATTAACAGGTTAGTTCTGTTACTCCGTAATTATTTGCATGACTTACGGGGGTTCGGGGGTGAATCCCCTGCAAAATAATGTTTTGTAAAATTTAAGTCTGATTTTGAAATTTGGTGCATTTTAAGGTTTTTTAAAAAGTTATATCAGCAAAAAAAAAGGTAACTTAATTTTGCTTTGGGGGGGGGGGGGGGGCTCCTTAGAGGGGGGCCTCCTTGGGGGGAGCCCCCCCTCTAAATCCGCCACTGTGTTCGATATCCTGATTCATTTTCAAGTTTTCAACCTCTACCCATCCTTTAAGATAAGTTATACGTAAGGTTATTTTGAATTACCGTAATGAAATTTAAATTTTTTGTTTTATCTTAAAAAGAAACTCTATTTATACACTAAACAGTTTTAAAATCCGTCATATTAAACATAACATGACGGATTTTAAAACTATTTAGTGTATAAATAGGGTTTATTTTTAAGATAAAACAACAAAATTCATTAATTCAAAATAACGTAAAGGATTCATCATCAACATAAGAAAAGAATATTACTATCTCCTTCTTAAGTTAGAATAATATTTTGACATTTTGTTTAGTATACCAAAATAACAATAAACCTTTTCCATTTTTCCAAAACAGGAAACATTGTGCCTTTTCGTTTTCTTCTAATCTTAATTTTTCCCTCTCAACATATTGTTATTCAAATTAAATGCCAGTTCTCTTTATTTCCTCTCAACAGAAGAGAGCTTTCTTCTTTTCCTTTCCCAAAACTTTCGACTCTTTTCAATTCAATTTTTAATAATAAATTTTAGAACGAAATTGAAGATTGCAACATTTTAATTTTCTCCAGGAATAAACATAACAAAAAAAGTATTTTTCTTATTTACTTATAGCCTATATTCATTTTTTGAAACTCTATTATAATACATTGCCTATATTACCGTATATATAAACTCTTATATTTTACTTATACTTCGTTTACGTCAATATGTTTTAATTAAACACTGTGTATACAGAATATTATTGTGATTATGTTGTATGTTGATTGAACGGTAATTAAGAACGGTTACTTGAAATGCTTCGGGCTAAGTTTTGTAAAATATTGAATATTATTAATTTATTAACGGAACGAATTGAAAAGTTGTTACTTGTATAATATGGCATCCATATACAAAATTGTTACCAATTTTTTTTTTCAACTTGACGGTGCCTAAAGGGATTTAATTCAACTGTTTATTTTTTATTTAATTTTTTTTAGTACAGATAATAATTAGGAAAACACCTCCAGTCCTCCACACAAGCAGTAAGGGATTTTATAACACTACGGCAACATACACCAGAAAGAACAGTCCACTCCGGCGAACTATGGCCGGAGTGGACTACGGTTCCAGTAGATGTATTTAGTAATTTGTAGCTCGATATCCCATTTGCTCGATGCAACTCGGCACATGTCGATATGATGATGATTATGCGTTTTATTTACTGAGTCTTTTAGTCTTTATGGACTCTATAACTCGAGGGGAATGGGCCTAATGAAAT
>JAQGBM010000554.1:0-13218 GCA_034698405.1 Symphylella vulgaris | reverse complement strand
GGGTTTGGCCCCCCCCCCCCCCCCCCTCATTGCAAAAGTCTAGTACACGCTAGTGATCTTAGCTAAGCTTTATATGATCAACTATTAATTAATCAAATTTTAATTTCGGGTCGGCCAACCGCGCCCCTATTTTAAAGCTATCGAAATGGGGGGAAATTGGCGAGGGGCAACAGCTAAGGTGAGGTATTCTCTACCCATTTGCATTTTTTTAATAATTGAAACCACCACTATGAACTGCCTGTTTTAATTTTTTTTAAGTAGGCTATAACAGTCGAATTTTATCCATTAAAAAATATTCCTTTGGTTTCAACTACAGTATAAGGTTACGGTATTTCATCGACTTTAAATTAGCGTATTTTTCATGGAACTGCAGCATAAAACCTCTACTTCTACCGTACATCGTATAAATCAATACTGATCCTACCTATCGTATACTGTATACACAATAATACTGTATCTTAAAATGAATGTTATCATTGAAGACCCGTTTATTTATTGAAAAAAAGAAGAAGAAAACCTGCACGATTGAAAACAAATAGTATAGGTAAATCTGCGTTTATTCCCAAAGGTATTTAATGATTGAGCCGATTCAAATTACAAATTGATATAGAATTTCTATCGTCGTTTTTTTCAAGCACGAAGAAGTGTCTCAAACCGACCTATATTCACTGATTTATACAAATTACCATCTCAGATCTAGGGATTATGGGTCTTTTACTATAATCTATCCCAGCTTACGTAAACCTTATAGATGCTGTCCCCAAATTGAAAATCCTTTAACGACAAAACAATAGATCAATCATAAAATTACTAAATTAAATTGCAACGTTAAAATAAAATAAGAAAAATTAGTTAATGAATCCACAGTACTATACAGTGGATTCATTAACTAATTTTTCTTATTTTATTTTAACTTGGTAAGGCTATCTCTCCCCCTCTTTTGTGGGTTAATAGCCTAGGCTAATTTCGAATATGATAAAGATACTGTAGAAAAAAAAGCATTTAATTTAGTTTTTCTTAGTCTTTCGCGAATAGATACCGGTTCCTCATATTCTAGTAAGATTAATTTTTAATTTACTATAATCAGCTCTTTTAAAATCATTGTAGACTGTATTTTGTAATCTACGGTACCAGTTTTATTTTATTTTTTAATTTTAATCCCCCCTCTCCTCCCCTCTAGTTATTAGGTATTATCTTATTATCTAGGTGACGACTAATCTTGAAGCCTGTAGAGTTACTTCGACGAATAATTATACCTACAAGGAGTTTAGAAGCGGGAGCGAGCCAGGATGGGAACAACATGGGGGTCGTTGGAACTGCGGTGCCGATAGCCCATTTAATCGCTGGCCATACCTGATTAAACTTGACATTTTGGAAATGTTTTTTTTATTCAAAATTTAATAATATTTAGGGAGAAAATCTTTCTTTATCCATTTTCCCGACTATTTCATGCATCATTATCTGAAGCCAATTTCAGCATCCAGTCATCCCGCAATCCCCGTTTGCACCAAGCCTAGCTTTTCATGTTTTTCTAAATTCTAATGTATAGCCTACAATAGCAAATTAAAAATTCCCTTATATATACAGACGTACGTATAAATTCAATTAGGGTACTCATTTTGTCGTCATGTTGGATTTTCTTAAAAAAAAAAAGAAGCGGCTTGAATTTGGAACCTAGACTAAGAAGTTTAACAAACCATAAACAAGGTTTAAAAAAACTCGTTATGTGGTAGATGAGTAGATCAGACTTTTACTCTTCTCAAAAACAAGAAAATGGGAAAAAAAGAGAGGTAGAGAATCCGTTTACCTATATCCATTACTGCGTAAAGAAGCCATGCAGGCATGCCAACAAAAATAAAGGTTGCACAGAAAAGCACCCTAAGTTAATCTCCCAATCTTATAGGCACTAACTTCACTGTACCAGCGTAGCGTAGGTATAGGTTTTTGTCGATTTTCGTTTAGCATGCTATAATATTTCGGGCGAGCTTTCACCACCAATCCTAACAAATTTTGCCCGTAACTGTAATTAAGGTTCCGGTATATGAGAGTATTAATAGCAGAGCGCAGAGAGCAAGGGCTTCTGCAGTAGGACTTCGGTTTAAGAAAGTTGCATCGTGAATTGTCAGACGCATGGGAAAATTCCATTATAGAAATGAGAGTATCAAGTAAGTTGTGATTTTTTTTTCCTATATGACGTCTGAGTAAAAAGTTCTTCCGTTTTATAAATGGCAGGTCACCTCCGAATTCCGAAATTCGGAAGATATAGGCTAAGGCCCAAAAGTTTATGTTACTTTCAATGGAAGAAATATTATTTCACGCAAACTTTAGAACCCTATAATCTCCGAAATTTTGAGGTAACCGGAAATCTCATCAGAATCTGTCAAATTAAAAATTAGAGAATTTTCTCGCTATTCGCGATGCAACGTCCTTAGGCTTAAACTCTCACCATGCAAGGTATACCAAAACACAGGTCTCTTTCATCCTCCTTTTATTTGATGTAGGCCTATACCACCATTGCGCCTAATATGAATGATAAAAAAGAGCAAAGTCTGTCAGCTGTATTAAAGGATAGTATATTTATATTCCGTATTACGGAGTATTATACTAGGTATTCAATAACACTGTAACCATGTTTGTACAGCTAAAAGTAAATGTTTCGTATCATCTTTCAAAAGCAGCTGCCAGTGACAAAATACTTGCTATTGTATGTTACAGACTGCTTCATAGTTTTTTTTTCTTTGAGCCCTTATCAATTAAGCCTTCATCTATCATCTTGCTTTCTTATTTCTTAACATCAAATACCGTAACATACAGTGTATACCAGCATAATTATTACGCATGCCTGTTTAAGACATGGGAATTTTTTTAAACTCTAAAATTAGGTCAAGATGGACCATAGGCCTAGCTATTATAATTACAGTTCTAAGTAGGCCCTATGTATGCTACTTTAAATACAATATAAATTATTATGTCAATTATAATTTAGTCGAATATAATTTTTTAAAATTCTGTAAAAATGTTATGGGACTTAAAATAACCCCACAAGTTACTCCAGATGGGATTTCGCTATCCATAGACGATTTACTTAACTTTAAATTCCTTTACTAGCCTAATCATTATTAAAATACTGCAACGAAAAAATATGCAAATTTTTTATATTTTGCCTCCCTACTTTAAAATAAACTGTAGAAAACGCAGTAAAGTTGGCTAAAGTTTTTTTTATATAATTAAAAAAATTTAAATAGGGCCTACATTATTATAAAATTTAAAAATTATATGGATTTTTAATTTAATAATGTATTCCTCTTTTTAATTATAAAAAACTTCAGCCAACTTAACTGCGTTTTCTACTTACCGTATTTTATCATCAGACGGATATTGTGGACTGTATTTTATAACTTCGGTGTTTCGAGTCCGGAAAAATTCCAGTTAGTGGAAAATTTTCTTTTTTTCTATTTATTGGAAAATTTTTGGATAATTTTCGTTGGGATAGTGCATTGAATTTGAGTAGTGGGGGAAGAGATGAAGGTCTCACAGCCGTCGTATTGGAGAAAAAGTTACCATGCACGGTGCACCTATGTTCATGAATGTGGCTGCCATATTCCACAAGATGATGGAAAATGCGTGCTGTTGGAAGAAAGAGTGCGTGCTCGCTGGAAAAAGTAGTCGGCTTTATCCAAAAATTAAGATTTTTGGAAATTTTTCCGGAAAATATACTTTTAGGACAAGTTTAAGTTAAGTTTCATTTTATAATTTTCTGGAAAATTCATAACTTTACGTCTTTACAGTTTTTCGCACTGCTGTAACTTAGCCTATTAGGTCAACTTGTGTCGTTTGCCGAATCCTGCTTTCGTCAGGGTTATCTGTAGGTATTGCTACTTTTAGTGACGTAGGAGTAAGAAGCTACCTATCGTAATTTTACAGATAAGTTATTCTACCGAAAGCAGGATAATAGCAGGCGACCCAAGTTGACCTATTAAGTAGGCTACTTACGGTAATTTCGCTACTTAGCTTTTTTTTATATTTATTTATAAAATAAAATTTGAAAACACCGTAAGTCAGTTGTATAAAAAAACTTACGGTATTAAACAAAGTCTCCTTAGGAACAGTCGTGATTCAAAGAAACAAATTAATAATTAAATTATCATACTTACCCGAGTCAGACAGTCAGTTGATTTCAGATTTAAGAGAATTTCTTCCACAAATTTAGCTATCTCGCCTTCTATTTCTGAGCTTGTCTTATTGTCCAAAATAGTAACCATTAGATCAAGTGTATCTTCTAAAAAGTTTGTTGGTATTTCGTTCCCAGATTCTTCTAGCCACGTTTGTAACTTGTTTGTCACCCATTTGGTCGAAGTGAAAACAGTTTTATTGAACTCGTCGTGGGTTACTTCGTTCGGCCTGAAGGCGTGACGACTGGAAGACTTTAATGCTATAAAGCTTACAAAGAAATTGCAATGTTGTTGCAGTTCCTCTTGCAGGCCAGAAATGCGAAAAGCCTCTTGGGTTGACCCTACATCCTTGTTGGCAGCTGGACCCTGGGATAATGGGGGTGTCAAAGGTAACTCCGTGAAAAAAGACTGTTCCAAATTTCCTGTAAATTGTAGGCTATAATCCTTAATGATCTGAATTAACTTTTGGGTTAAATTTCCTTAATTTTAATATTGTAGGCTAATTTGTAACCATGTAACCTTCACTATATATGGGCTTTTGATATCGTGAGCGACAATGAAGGTCTTAATAAGTCCTAACCCGAGTTTCATAACTGGATGTCGTTTGAAAATAGGCTATGGTTACAAGTCATTTTATTAGGCATTAGGTTATCAAGCTAATATTGTCTATTACACAGCAGGTGATCGACCTATGGAGCTGGATGGAACCCAGAAACAGAATAGGACCTATAAGTTCACTATCACTATTGGCTTATTCATTCTCAATTACGTCAGTGAGGTCTTCTTTCTCTGTTTTATGGGTTCCACCAGAAGCCATGGTACCAGGAATAATGAGATAATTTACAAACCATTTAACAAATTGTCTTGCTCAAACTCTTCTCCAGTTAATAGGCCTAGCTGCTGCCGAAGACGTAAAACCTCCGGTGCAATTTCGTTTCCCGACGCAATAAAATTTTCCCTGTCAGCTGACTCGTCAGCTGGTTTAAAGTTTTCTGCTATTTGCTTAGCATACTCTTGACTAGTTAAATGTGCTGGACAATTCCGAATAATGTTTACCGCCAGGGCTAACTTAATTCTTCTGAAATAATTCGCAACTGAAAATACCATGCAATGATTGCAAAGAATAATCAAAAAGAAATAATGTGGTTAGACAAGGTAGAATAAATTATACAAATTAGGAAAAAAGCCCATGAATTAGGCTTATGCTAATGAGTAGTTTTGACTATTTTTTCGCAATTAAAACTACTTTATCTACCTACCCCTTTCGCTAGCGTTGGTCGGACATTCAGTTGATGACATAGTATTTTAATTTTTAAAATAAAATAGCTAAAACAAGCTAAATGTGTAATCAAAACTACCGCCACATGAGAATCAGCTGCTAGTTCTCCTCAAGTTATGGCGCTGATTAGAGCGGCAGGTGCCATTTTTTAATCTGGAAACTACAGCGCACCATGAAACGCTTTAAAACTCAATCGCTCCAAGCGGCGCCAAGTTTGAAAATTGCAAAACCTCAATTTATTACTGTACTAAAATTTTCTTTTTATTTTGAAAAAACTTATTAACCTTTTGACCCATTAAAGTATTAAAAAAACCTAACCTACATTTTATTTTCACATACAAATAAGCTAACCTATCACCCTTTCATAAAAAATTATTAAATTTCTGAAAAAGAACTATCAGCTAGAATAAAAATAATAATTAAATTACAACAGTCAAGTTTTATTTTATTAAAAAAATAATTTAATAGTTAAAATTTGGGTTTACAAAGTTTCTTGGGAGCATAAGAAATTATTTTCTCGAAAACAAATAAAAATAAAAGAAAAACATAAAAATATGAAATCATACAAAAATTACAAATAAAATGTTAAATAGTTCAAACGCCGAAAGAATCTTACAAAAATATTGGACAAACGTTTCCTTTTCTTAGGATGTAAACGAGGAATTTGGTTATTAACATGTTGCCGTGAAAGGTTAACCATATTTGGGGTTATTTGCAAATAAAGTTCGTAAAAAAATGCTCAGCTTCAATTTAGTGATGAGATGTCGTTCAAGCCGATTGGAAAGTGATGGTAGCTACCCTTGCTCAAAGTTTAGTCGCACTTCTTGGATCCCCTCCTTCTTGGCCATCTTCTGCAGTGGGCCCTAACGAAGACAGTACCGGCACCTCCACTACCCCCTTCGGCTTGTCCAAGTTTGCTAGGATGGCGGTTCTTTGACTTGCGAAGAGCACGCTTGTGATGCTTGTGGTGTGACAGATGCTGGTCGGATCCTGATTCTGCACTGGCGGGCGATGAGACTCCGGTGGAACTGCTGCTGCTGTATCTTGCCATTATCTTGAAACTTACTGGTAGCTATAAGATTTCAGTCAGAGCTTGGATGTTAAAGTTCTGAAAAAAAAATTAAATCTGTTAAATATTTAAATGTAGAACCCTTTTTTTATTTTAAAGTTGGTCTAATTCTGTAAACTGCTGAAGCTAAACACTACTAAACAGTGACGGTAGGCCTAGCTGCAGATGACCTCATTTCTGGACCAATTTTGCCTGAAAGGTAATTCTGTGAAATTCTAAAGCTAAACTGTAACGGCAGCTGACGACCTCTCATTTCTGGACCAATTTTGCCTGAAAGGTAATTCTGTGAAATTCTAAAGCTAAACAGTTAACGGCAGCTGATGACCTCTCATTTCTGGGCCAATTTTTCCTGAAACTGAAAGGTAATTTTTCTGAAAGGTTACAGTCACTTGCAGCTTATCTACGAATGCAAATAATTGCCAAGTCCTTTCCCAGTTTAGGGACAATTTCGATATCCTGGACATATTTCAATAATAAAAATTAATTAATAAATTTAATTAGGATTTAAATAATCATAGCCTAATTATTATGTTATTATAAATTTAAATATTATTCAATTTTTAAAGCAAATTTAATAAGCAAAAGGTAATTTTAAAAAGATTTTACTTGTACAGGATATCGAAATTAACCCAAATTTTTGCTTTGGTTTTGCAGAAATAAGCTGGTTTTATTAATAAAATAAATAAATAATCAATTAATTAATAATAATTGACAGATAATTAGAAACTTCAAGGTAATTTAACGGTCTGATCATGTTCAAATTCCGAATTAAAAACAGAAAAAAATAAATTTTTGATTTCAGAACACAAAAAGAATTGAAGTCACTACCATTTGTATTGCAAATATTATTATTTTTTAACTTTAAACTTATTCAAAAGATTTGGAAATGTTTTTGAAGAAGAAAAATTCAAATTTTACCGGTTTTTCGGCCATGGAACACTCTTGGAAAGGATTTTAAGCCATTTTAAATGCCACAAATTTTACAATTTAATGAAAATTCAATAATGCAATATTTACTTTACCCTTCCTACTTGCTTTTAATTTTTTATTATTAAATTTTACCATTTTAAAACTTTGTATTGCATTCCATTAAACTGTTTCCCCCGAATTTCAAAAATTTCCCTGAATCCTTTTCTATTTTTATTTATTTATCGGTATTCAAATTTAATTGTGTACCGGTACTAATTATGTACTAATTCAGGAGCTATTTAATTCGTATTTTAAGAATTAGTTTCCGAAAATTACGACAAAATGTTCCATTTTTTCTCGCAAGAAAAATCGTTTTCAAGGGCGGACCTTCGGAACCCTTTTTCTGATGGTAAAATGAAAGAAATAAGTTAAAATTTATCGTACTTACCTACTCGGAATTACCGCTTCTATTGTGCAGAAGTATATCCACTTGTTTTGAATTAATTTGTTTTAAAATTACAAGAAATTTTTGAATTTTTTTACACTAAAAATTTTGAATCTTTCTTCTTTGCTACCAGTAGAACGATAAGCAGAAAATTTTTGAACTTCGACCGCGAGACTCGAGCTTTGCAAGGCTCGCGCTTTACTGCAGCGCGTTCTTGAAATTTTATTATTATTTTTTTTATTGCGGGCACTGCTACTTGGGTTCAGTGACCGAGTACCAATTTTAGAAAATAGAAAATTGGACCAAGAGGTGGTTTTTGATTGGACACATTTTAATCCAAGGGTACGTGTGCAATGTAACCTTTTTTAAGCCTGGGCCAAATTTTTATTATTATTATCCGAAAATTTCCGGAGCCACATTCAAGCGCTGTTAATCTCCCGAGAAGAGGTGAAGCCCGTAATTTTTAGTAAGTTGTGCACGGAAAATACTATCTTTTAATCATTCCCAGAGGCTGCAAGAGTCAAACTGACGAAGGCAAAAAAAATTTAAAAGAATAACGTAAAAACTGTAATGCATTTTATCCAATTATAGCCTACCTACATTGCCCCAGCAGCTGTCCCATCGGTAGTTTATAATTAAAGATTCGAACTAGCTAGCTTTTTGTAGAGAGAACTCACACCCGAACAGCTGATTATTGGTCCCCATAACAATATCGTAGCCCTCAGGAATTTTATGAAATTCCCGAGGGCTACGACAATACGTCCCCGGACAATATATATCTGTCCCAAAATTTCGTACGACGGTAAGCTATGTTCGGACTTTATCGGAGGTTTGCAGGGTACGAAATTTTGGAGACGAATTGTCCGGGACGTATTAATTTAGGGAGACCAATTAAGGTACGAGTTGTTCGTATACGAATTGTTGGGGACGAGTCGTCCGCAAATCAAAAGCACTTGATGCAAGTGGCTTTGAAGTTTTATTATTCTTTCGCGAGACGCGAGCAAAATCTTGCGTGCAATTAATCGCTCGCGACCTGAAGCATCTTTCAAATTTTTAACGTATTTTTGGTATTTTTTTTCCAGAATTTTTTACCGATCATGTTGTGAACAAAATTCTTCGTAAAATTGAATAATTTCTTCTTTATCTCTACTTTAAACAACCTTCTAAATTCTCGGCCGTTATTATATATCAAAATTCCAAGGTAAGTAAAACAAAATTGAATTTATTTTTACATTTAAAAGATACGAAAAGCAGATTAGGCCTAGAAAATGGAATATGGGGGGACTCGGGGAGTAGCCTAAAAGCTGTTATTTATAAAATTAATTTATTGCTGCCTTGCTGATGGCCACATTACTGCTACTGAGGTTACACACCTGTACTGATGACAGCAAGAAGGGGAAATTCGTCACTTTTCTAGGTCAATTTTGCTTGCATTCTCATTTTCCCTTGATGGGATCGAACGGTCTTTTACGAGCAGGGAACAACCTGGGGATCTAATAAACTGGACCTCAGTTTAAACTCTCATCCCGTAGAGCTGCCCCTTATTATTGAGATAATACCGGTATCATCTCGTTCTAGGTCAATTTTGCTTGCATTCTCATTTTCCCTTGATGGGATCGAACGGTCTTTTTTACGAGCAGGGAACAAGGGGATCTAATATCTAAAAAACTGGACCTCAGTTTAAACTCTCATCCCGTAGAGCTGCCCCTTATTATTGAGATACCGGTAAATTATCTCATTCTAAAGTTCCCACCTAACTAGCCGAAATGGCATGGATTTGAACCCACCCAATTGATGAAAATTTTAAATGTGAGCTATCAGTACAGGATAATTTATTCGAGCGCCTAATACCTAAATATTAATATCATGATTTGTTTTATTTACAGAGTACTAAACATCCAGAAATTTCTTCAAGATGTCTTATCCCGTTCCAGTAGGTCCAAAGCCAGTTCTTGAGCCACTTCCAAAGATGAAGCCTTTCACTTGCTTGCCAGCCAAAGGCTCTCAGAAAGCAAGCAACATAAAGACCAGGAACCCCTTGCTAACTCGTAATAAGAGGGCCCAGTCACAGTCACAGCGGAGGTCAACTTCCAACGGGGCTAGGTCTCTCAGCCGGCGTAATCGCAAGCATAAGAAGGAAGAGCCCTTGAAGAGGCGTAGTAGAAGGAAAGCAAAGGAAAGCCAACTGGGCGGAAAGAAAAAGAAATCCAAGGGTTGGTTCGGCAAACTGGACGCGAAGAAAAAGAAATCCAAGGGTTGGTTCGGCAAATTGGACGCGAAGAAAAAGAAATCCAAGGGTTGGTTCGGCAAATTGGACAAGCGTAATCGAAGATCCAAGTCAAAGGGTGAAGAACTTTCGAGACACCGTCGCAAGCAAAAGGAGCAAAAATCGGTTCCAGTTAGAATACGTCCCGTCTCCATAAGTTACATTTCGAAGATGAAGACGAACAATGCTCCGTTAGGCAAGCGTGCTCCGTCGAGATCCAATGCCAGTAGTCTGGGCAAACGTTCTCCAACTATGAGAGCCCCCTTTCTAAATCTACGACGTCACAAGGAAGCTAAAACCCTGGGAAAACGCCCCGTCCGACTTCTTCGATCCATGAGTAAGCAACGTGAAGTTAGAGCCCTCAGTCTTCGCAGAAACCAAGTTAAGCCATCCAAGGCCTCCAAAGTCAAACCTCTTGGACACCGCGGAATGAGCCAGGGTAACATGAAGAAAGGCAGGATGAACAACCAGCAGAAAGCGTCGAAAAGCCGAGCTAAGCCAGCTTCTGCACATCCTCACAGTCGGCTCTGTCTTTAATTTGTAGAAGATAGGCCTACCGTACTGTTCCAAATATACGGCAACCTAGACAAATCAACCCTCTTTGATTTGTTTTTTGACCAAAAAGATCGCCTTATAGTATTCGGAACAATACGGTAACTAATTCAGGACAATATTTTGCAATAGTACTGATGTTTAGAATAATTTTTAATTTATTTTCAAATTTCAAGTTTAAATTCCCCCTCCATCATATTACAGAATGTGATTTTAAAAGTATTTTATAGAAATAATATTGGTGTAGAACAATAAATAAAACATGATCGGTTATTATTTTTAATTTAACAAAATTTTAAAAATGATTTTTATAACATAATCATAAATATCTGAAATAGAAAACTAAAAAAAAAAACATTGTAAAAGAAGGTTTAATTTCTGTAGAGAATATTCTAATTGTTATAAATTTTTTTAACAAATAAAATTAATTTATGAAAATTTTATTGAATGCATTTTTATTTTTTACTTTTAAGATATAAAAAGTAACGCATTAGGCAAATCCCCAAGTTTTTGTTTTCTAAATACCCTGATTTGTCGTGTAAAGTAACTTTGCTTAATCTAACGTAAGTTAACAAAGTGAAATTCTTAATAAAATAGGCCTATAACTAGTAAATTAAAATAAAAAAGGATATAAATAGCTAGTCTGATGCGGAATTAGGTAATAATATGGTTTGTTAGATGCACAGTTGAGCTTTTTAAGGCCAAAACTTAAGTTTAGGTTAGATTTTAAAATAGGTTAGGTGACTTAAGTTGTTAGTTTATTACGGTACTTATAATTCCAGTGTAATTAAGTTATATGATAACTTAATTCCAGTGTAATTATCTGACATACTACAACTGTATCACTAAACTATACAACGAAAATATTCGGAAATTAAATTTTGTACTAGGTAAATTGTACCGTAACCCATTATCGAAATTTCTAAAATACCATTCGGGTATCAAAGAGAGCTACCAAAATACAGTAATTTAGTTTTATATTAAGTAGTAAAAATATGCATCCCAACTCACACTTTAAAGTTTTAATTTTACACCCAATCTCTTGGATTTTTAAGGACTTCGGTTAATTTTTCTTCAGGTCCACCCGGAGCTGGTTTGAAACCATATTGCCATTTCTAAAAAAAAATAAAGGTACGTATTAAACTACGGTAAAGTTTTATTTTACGAAATTTTATTACTTACAGCATATGGAGGTAAAGACATAAGAATACTTTCATAGCGAGCTCCAGGAGTGAAAAGACCAAATTTGGTACCTCGGTCATAAACCAGATTAAATTCTGCGTATCTGGAAATTTTATTTTATTTTTATTTCTCAGCAAATTTACTAAATTCAATTCGAATTTCCAATATCCAAATAATTTTGGCATCGCATATAATGGGGTGATATTTAATTTTTATCTGGTCTGCTTAAAATTTGGGTTGAGGACACTCCATCCCAGGGTCGGCGCCAGGGGGTGATTTTGGTATTTTTCAAGAAAAATAACGACTTTTTCTTCATCAGTTCCAATAAAACCCCCCAAACCCTCTCCAAAATTTTTTGCTGACTCCGGGCCTGCACTGCACTATCGCAGAAAATAAGTTAAATTTGCAAATTGAATGTTCGCTGAATGGATTTTAGCAACTCGGACATTTTTATCGCATCTCTGACCTCAACATGACCTTACAACATGTCATATCCTCACAACAGAAAGGAATTTCGCACATGGAATTTTGAAACTCGTACTTGTGCAACCCAGAACGTTACGAAGAATACATACTGTAGTTGCAAACTTCCCAGTTGCAAAATTCTTAGATGCAGAATTCATTTTTACGTGGATACAAGTTGCGAAAATCCTGATTTGCAATAAACATTTCGGCGAATAGTGTAGTAAATTAACCGTAGTCCATTTAAATAAAGATTTAAGTTAAGAGCGATTGATGGCAGTTTTCCACATTTTGTCGAATTTTTTTACATTGAACTTCTATAACTCTAAAACTATCAGCGCTATCACTACCGAAATAGATCAGGCTGGAATAAAATTCCTGATCTATCTAAAGTCTGCATTCGCCAAAATCGGTTTCGGGGTTCGCGAGTGAATCCTCGCACAAATTCGTCAGACAGCGGCAAATTGTGCGAAGATTCACTCGAGAACCATACGTCATATCTTTACCAAATTTAAAATTTAGGTAGATTACCATAGTATAGCTTAGTCCAGCTAAAACAAAATCTAGCATTCCGCAACTTACGTTAAGTATTTTCGTTCTCTCAGTACAAATTACTTCAAGCTTATAAAAACTACTTGGCCAAATATGGCCAAATGAGATCCGGCAATCGATCTACCTAAATTTTAAATTTGGTAAAGATATGACGTATGGTTTCGAGTGAATCTTAACAATTTGCTTTGCCGCTTCCTAACGAATTGGTGCGAGGATTCACTCGCGAACCCCTAAACCGATATTGGCATATGTTGACTTTTTAGATAGATCAGGAATTCTATTCCAGCCGGATCTATTTTGGTAATGATAGCTCTGATAGTTTTAGAGTTA
>JAQGBM010000553.1:0-13223 GCA_034698405.1 Symphylella vulgaris | reverse complement strand
GTAGCGTAATCACATCTTAATTGAGGTAAGGCCACATTTTTATATCAGAGAAATAAAATGATGAGATATCGAGAATCCTTTTGAGATTTCTCTCTCGTGTTAGGCCTATTATTTTTTGTTGGCTGTAAAGTTGCAATGCAAACCAAGGAGGTGTGCAAACGAGTCTTTTTATTTATTATATTTATACACTATTCATAGGTTTTACCAAGGGTTTTACTAAGTTATTAGTTACGTACACCACACAGTACACAGCTTAGTTTCCAAAGCGATAGATATTTTTTTTTAAGTTGTTTTGATCGATAATGGCGGCTTAGCACGACCGAAACGTATTGTTAATATTTTTATTGCCTATCGCTAATTTTATACTCTTATTTTAAAGTTTTAACTATGTATAGAATATAAAATGATTTGCTGCCTAATCTACAGTTGGTTTTGTCTTCTCTTCTTTATGCGAGCGGAGGCTACAGTCCAGAATACTTACATCTTAGGACTAATTTTGATAGATAATTTGTTAATACTTAAGCTGAGTAACTAAATAGCCTATTTATACAAGGGTGGGCCTATTACAGTATAGTAAAAGAAAAAGAGGGCTAGTGTACATCCGCAGGTAACCCGTTTGTTTATTAGAAAGGTTACTGTAAAGGTAAATACCATATAACTTAGATCGTTTGCTCACCCGCGGGTAAAATATAAACCAAAAAGAGTAGGGTAAATTTAAAGGCAGCCATATAATCTGGGAAGTAGGCCTACACCACAGTAGCTGTACGGTACTAGTAAGACGTAAGAGACCTAGCACTAGAGCCTGGTTGAGCGAGGCTAGTACGGTACTTTATTGACCTACCCTCCTGCCCCCAACAGACAGGTACAGCAGGGCTACACAGGTAGCATGTCGGCAGATATGTAGTTTAGGTCTATACGCGAGGAAGAAAAGAGAGACTTGCGAGGTGAAAAGAGGGACTCACGAGGAGGCTAGGATGCTGGTTGCTTACAGGCAGGAGTGAAACAGGTTATAGTGGAAACAAGGCTCGTATGTGCCTTCGGGCAGCCTTACATGTTTCTAACCTAACTTTATAGGGCGGGCGAAAACGAAGACACATAATCGTGTTTCAGGGAACTTTGTTGCTAGAAAACGATCATGTGATTTGTTAAAAACAAATCAAAAATACGGGACGAAGTGACGTGCTCGTTTTTCTAGCAACATAGCAACAATGTTCCCTGAAACACGATTTTGTGTCTTCGTTTTCACCGCCCTTACATTAGTTGAACCTATGCTTATTAAACAGGCCCTAACCTTATATTTATTTGGACGTATGCTAGTGTACCAATAATTTTCGCCAACTTCCATTCTGAAATCCTGAAATAATAAACTTTTCTCTCCCTGACAAATTACCTTTCCTCTCCGTGCTAGCATCCTAGCGAGTCCCTCACACTCATACTGCAGCTCCCAATAATGCAGTTAGAGAGTATGACTGAGCGAGACTAGTCCCTCACCTAGCATAGCTCTTGAGTCTTTTCCTCTCGCGTATAGAAGAACCTATAGATACTAGGCTACATACATATCTGCCGCCATGTCAAACGAATACTATAATAGTATTTAGTTAGGCAGTGGTCAAATATTTATAAACAAAACTGGCTGTCGGTAGTTTACATATCATTCATTCATAGGGTAAGTTTGAATAGACCAATTATTAAACTCATTGGAAACGTTTGCATACGTATGCTAGTTTAGCGAGTTTGGAACATGAGATCATTCATAGTAGTAGCAAACGTTTGGTCTAGTGGAACCTCGGTGAGACTGGAATTTACCCATAGATTTTCTGTATAAAATATCTCCACATTTGCAATATAGCCTACGTAGTGCTGCTGCCACCTTTGGGTTGGGGCAGGATGGTAATGGTAATGGTAAGACAATGATACTGTTACAAGTGCTATTTATATTGCTATATAGCTTCTGCCTCTGAGATATATAAGTCTAGTTTACTGTACATTTACATTCCCAAACCCTATAAACTTAGTAGGTTATAGGTAATTAAAGTTAATGGCTGAACATACTCTGTACATGTGGCCTATAGCTCGTGTAGCTCGTACCACAGACTACGTAACTTATATCAATTTTTAATTTACCGTATGTCCGTCAACTGAGCCTAATACCTAAAAATTACAAAAATCATTACGGTATTATTTTATTTAAATAATTTCCATCTCTGATCTGTATAATTCTTAAAATTCTTAAGTCTATCAATGGTCTTGCCACGAATCAGCATCAGTATCGGTTCGGTCAATTAATTCCATAGCCAATAGCTAAAAATTTAAAATTACCATGATGTCGAATAGGCGGCGGTATATAGCGCCTATTGAACCTGGTTGAAATTCCTGGGCCGTTTCAAACGTTCCGAATTTTTGCTCGATTGATTTTTCTTTAAATCGCTTTTTCTCCGTAACCCCTGAACGAATATGGACATATTTATCGAAAAATCCGTCTTGGAGAGATCTAATCGATTGGAGAGATCTAAAAAGTAAAAATATTATGGGGTCACATAATAAAATAAAAAGATATTTGTGAAAAACTCAATCGAACACTAAATTTTAGTTTTTCTCAAATATTTATTTATTTCTTGCTGTGACCCACATAATATTTTTACTTTTTCGAATAGATCTATCAAAGAATGATTTTTTGATTATAAATTTATATGTCGATATTCGTTGAGGGGTTACGGAGAAAAAACGATTTTTTTTAAAATCGGTCGGGCAAAAAAATCGGAACGTTTGAAACGGTCTTTATTCGTCACCAAAACTACGGAGTTTCCCATAGGAAATACAGTGTAGGAAAGCTCCGAAGTTTTGGTGACGAATAATGTAACTCGCCCCTGGGGATAATTGGTCACGTAAACATGCGGGGAGGTTCCCTATTCGAAACATACAGGTGTTAGGGTGAGCAATTAGGCGTCACTAGTTTAGCCTATGTAGGGCTTAAACGAGAATATTCTGATGAAATAATATCTCTTATTTTTCTTATAGTTTCAAATTTTTAAACAGAAAAATGGAAGTTAAAATTATAGAAAATTCAGACTATCATGAAAAAGGAACTTCAACCACTTCAGGATCTAATAATAAAAACTTACAACTAAATTCATGTGACATTTGTTTCAAGGGCTTTCGAGATAAATGGCATTTGAAAGAGCACAAAATTAGGGATCACTCTGACATTTACCAATGTGAACATTGCGAAGAAACATTTACGAGTAAGAGCTCATTTCTTAAACATCTCAAGATCCACAGTAATGTTTGTCAGACTTGTGGTAAAAAATGTGACAGTCCCTCTGCATTACGAGAACACATTCATAGTCACACAGGTGAGAGGCCATTTGAATGCCAAATATGCCATTTGCGTTTTACTATTAAGAAGGTCTTAAAACAACATGCCAGAATTCACAGTGGATCGAAACCATTTAAATGCAACGAATGTGGAAAGGAATTTAAACGATCGAGTGACTTAACAAGACACCTTCGGATCCACGTTGGTTTAAAACCCTTTTCGTGTCAGTTTTGCAATAAACGTTTTAGCACAAAATCACATTTAAAGACACACGAGAGAATTCACAGTAGAACGAAACCATTTAAATGCAACGAATGTGGGAAGGAATTTAGGCAATCGGGTGATTTAACAAGACACGTTCGTTCACACAGTGAACCGAACGAGTGTCAAGTATGTCATAAACGATTTACGACAAGTGGAAATTTAAAAGCCCATTCAAGAATTCACAGTGGATCCAAGCCATTTAAATGTCAAGAATGTGGGAATTCATTTACAACATCGAATGCATTGAATTATCACCTTCAATCGAGACACCTTGGTTTAAAGCCATTCGAGTGTCAAATGTGTCACAAACGATTTACTCAAAGAGGGGATTTAAAGAAACACGAGAGAATTCACAGTGAATCGAAGCCGTTTAAATGCAACGAATGTGGGAAGGAATTTACAACATCGAGTAACTTAACAGTTCACATTCGATCGGTGCACGGCGATGGTTCGAAACCATACGAATGTCGTATCTGCAATCAACGCTTTACGAGAAATGGAGATTTACGTAGACACCTTAGAAACTTACACGACACTTCGTCGTTTGAAAATGGCTGCCAGTTTTGCGACCAAAGATTTAAATATGAAAAGGAACTAAAGATTCACGTCAGAGAAACTCATCAGCTTAATAAGAAGAAGAAAAATTATGGATATTTGAACGAAGAACCGACTAAAAGAGAAGTAACTGCTGCAAACGATTATAAATTGAAGATGAATCCCATAGTTCTTTTGAGCAGAATTGAAGTTTCATAGTCGAATTGATCCTTTCTTTATTTTTTTTTTATGTTTTGGTTAATATAACCCATTAACCCCTATGATTGGATACAATTTTAGCCGAATAAATTACTCAAAAACAGTATTATTACGTGAATTTTAAACTGGTTTAAAGTGAATGTAGGATGGTCTTAAATTTCCCCCCTTGTTACCGAATATGATATGTAAACTGTACAATGATCCCACTTTCCATGCTTTTGAACGGAAGTATTTAGAATTTAAAAAATCCACTCCAAAGACACACAAAGAAGCTTAAAAAATTGAAATTATTTCAGTTATATAATCTTGTGTATTACTGTATTGTGGTAATTAATATGCACTGATGGCTTTGACCGTATTTTATTTACGGACGTTTCGTCCCCAACAACTCGTACCCGGTCAGTTTGTTCGACCAACAACTCGTACCCGAACAATCCGTCCCCAACTACCGGTAGTTGTACAAATATTGGGGATTAGTTGCTTGATATTACGAGTAAATGCTGGATGGTGACAAATTGCTCGGGGGACCAGTGTTGTTCGCACTCGAATTATTTTTGGGGACAAATCGGACTCAAATCTATACAAGTAATTGTAACCTATAGTTTTTACTCACTACTCATCCTACTACCGGTAAATACCGAGTAGTACAAGATAATCTATGTGGTTTTTATTTTATTTTTTGCAAAATTATTATTGCTGAATGTTATAACCTTATGTTCTAAGTAGCCTACAGTTGTAATAGGCTATTATCAGATGAACCGTAATTAATAATATTAGATTTTTAATTTTGAAATAATTTTGTTGGTGTTAGAATTTTTTAAAAATAAGTTATTTTATAATGGTTTCAGGGCTGGAGAGCGACAAATTAATATTGAGCTTTATTATATTATATTGATTGGGGGTCACGGGCAATGTTTTTTATTTTATTTGCTTTTAAAGGGGCTATTTAGGTTAATTAAATACTAATTTAGGCCCCAGGTTCAGGGACTGGCAGCTGGTTCCTCAAAAGATGTATGACCTATAACTTAATATACCTAACCAAGAGCTAGGACCAAGAGTATATATAATAAATTCTTGGCCTATATTTAACCGATAACTACATGGTTCTTGATTTAACAGTGTAAAGGTTGAAAATAATATTTTACTTTTTAAGATAAACATAATTACTGTAATAATAATAATGTTTTTTTTTTTTTAATTAATTGCAGCCGTCGCATGCATGCGCTGGTTCTTTCCATTAATGTTGTGTATATAGTACTAGATACATTTCAATGGAAATTTGGTTTTAGACTGTTTTCGTTAATACCTGGTCTTTCGTGGAAAACTAAAGTGTTTTACTGATGTTGGATATTGTCTCTATCGACGAAATTTAAAATGATGTTTTAAATTGTTTTATGTAAACTTACTTTTAAATTAATTAAAACGCGTCGTAGCTGTTACAACGCATTATCACAATTTAAAAGTAAGTTAAAATAAAACAATTTAAAACATATTTTTAAATTTCGTCGATAGAGACAATATCCAACATTAGTAAACACATTAGTTTTCCACCATGCTAACGAAAACAGTCTAAAACCAAATTTGCCATTGAAATGTATTAGGTACTACACAAAGTTAGTAGGCCTAGCAACATTGTATTTTTGGCTGCTAATTCATTTACAAGGTATCGCAATCTTTCTCCCGGCCTAAGCCAACACCTAAATAAATTTCATCCTTTATAGCCGGCTGATCGTATTTAATTATAATGGTGGAAAATTGTAATTAATATCCAGTGAATAGCCTACCATAATATTGTTCCATTTTGATCAACAACTTAAATATTGATGTAACTTTGCTATATAAACAAATAAATAACAAAAGTCGTTGAAAATTACATTGCTTTTTTTATTTCTATGTTGTTTTTACAAATTACGGGCTCAGGCTACTGGTACCTCCCGACAAGCTTGGATCATTGGATCAAGCTTACATTACTACATTTTATTTCTTGGGACGAAGCTAATCAGAGGGGAATAAAAAAAAAAAAAAAAAAACAATATCGAATGAGAAAAATAATAATTGCTGGTTTAAAATAAATGGTTTGGAAGAAAATAAAATGTTAAAATTTCTTGTAAAATAAATATCTTAATTTTTATTTATTCATTTAACAGGATGCCGAACAGGGACAGCGAAATATGGATCACTTTCTATGCGTCACCACACTTCTCACAAGCTATGGAATTTAATAAAAATTATACCATAGGAAAGTTCAGTTATTCTTGTAGGGATCAGCAAATTTCATATTTTCTTAAAATGTATTTTTACTTTTTTTTTTTTAAAGAACATGTTACATTATTTTTTAGTTTAATAACGAAACCAAAAAATTGAAAGCACTCGCCCGAATTTTTCACCTTCGTTAAAAAAAAACTATAATATAGTTTTTTAAATTTTTTTTTAAATACTAAAAATAATACATTTTAAGAAAATATGAAATTTGCTGATCCCTACAAGGATAACTGAACTTTCCTATGGTATAATTTTTATTAAATTCCATAGCTTGTTAGAAGTGTGATGACGCACAGAAAATGACCCCAATTTTGCTGTCCCTGTTAATAAATAAACTGTTATTAAATGTTCCATTTCTTTAATAATAGAATCAAACTCGAGTAACGAGGGTGATTCTAAACTCAAACTCGATAATAAAACTTACTCATCAAAATTTCAAATCATTAATAATGTTCTTAAAAAAATATTGTTCTAAAGAAAAACCTAATAAGGAATAACTTACAAATTTATTAAAAATAGATACCCCGATCCAAACATTAAGTGATTAGTGTGTTCAATGAATACCGGTAGCTGATATTAAAATGCTGGTTTTTAATTGGCATAACCAAACCCTAGACTAACTCGTAAGTTAACTTTAAAATTACGAAATTGTGGGACCATAAAATAATCTCATCATTTTCCACCTAATCATTGATTACACTAATCACCATTGGTGGGATCGGCTTATAAGATGGAAAATTAACTGTTATCTAAATATTCTCTTAAAAATCAGTTTCGGTGCTTCGACTTTCGTAAGTTGATTTTCATTCTTCTGCCGTTGTCGTTTCTACCTTTTTTCGTTTCAATGATCTTCTGAGATTAGGTTCTTCCGAATTATTGGTAGCGTTATTCTCCGGCAACTCGTTCGTCGCCATCAGCGATAAAGGCCGTGCGTTGCGTTCCTGAACTATCATTTCCCAGCCATCAGTTTCCATCACTTGCTTCGCATTTTTGGCCACGAAATCCTTGGCTCCAGCCTTGAGGATTTCGGCCGAATGAGTGTCGGCGAAACTCATAAGATCCAGTACATTTTCGATCGTCAATTTGGACACGAGGATATTTTCGGTCAAGGTCTTTAATTTATCCAGTGCGAATCTGTCGGCAGCGACGAGAATCTCTTTTGCGACCGATTCCGTCGCCATTTTATTCGGTTCAAAACTTCCGGTGTAAATGAAGGAGAGAATCTCTTTAAACACTTCTGGTTTGACGTCACAAATTTCGACTCGATTTTCGACTTTTTCTTTGAATTCGTGCTCGAACATGGCAGCAAAATAGGGACTTCGGACGATAAGAATGTTCTTGTGGGCTCTGAACTCGGTCGTTCTCTCTTCAGCTTCGGCCACGCAGAGTGTGACGTCAGAAAATTGGTCGTCGCCCGGCGTTAACAAGAGGCCAAGATTGTTCGAAAGGTCGCAATTACATTTCATTGTTGCAGTTTGTACTTGATCTGCGACTCCCGAAAGAGTTTCTGAAACCACGTTATTCAAGTAATTGAATTGACACTTGATCTTTAACACGTCATTGGGCAATCTCCCCAAAATATCTTTCCTCTTACTCGATCTGAAAATAGCTCCCCACTCATCGTTTGTTTTAGTATAAGTAACATTATCACTGTGGGACTTTAAACCTCTATCTTTTTCATCCAGAATCTCAAAAGTAAAATTAACGTTAACTTGATCTGTTTCCTCTGGGTCCATCAAATACAAATACGCAAACAGATGGTCTTTGCTCTCAATGCGTCCGTTCGGATAAAACTTCAATCTCCATTCTCTTCTCTTACTATCTTGTGGCGACCAAAACGTGGAGCTGTAGAGCGTCTTTTCACTTCGAAGACTACAGTTTTCGACCGTCATTACGTGACACATTTCTATCATCTTGGATGGTAATCGAGACCAACTTTTAGAAGCTGCCATGTTTTCCTAATTTCGCGACATGTCTGATGGTTCTTGCCGTTACTTGCTCTGTTTTGTCGTCAAACTCGATTAGTCGTCCGGTAAGTCCTTCAATGAAAGAATGGAGGGATTGTTATTGTTTTAGGGATAAACCCATAAACCATAGCTATGGATAAACTAATGCAAATTGCAAACTTTTACTGCTACAATCAGCGACTACAATCGACTACAATATTCAAATCAAAAAGAATCATAGAGTCGCATGGCATAGACATAGAATGGAGTAAAATCACACTTCACTTTTTCACGTTTTTGAAGTATTTTCACCTCGCGAAATTGTACGGCGCTTCATTCTAAGCCTAATCCATTCAGCGGTAATTTTAAATACAGTAAAACAGTGGCAGATTTTCAGTGTTTTCATGTAAACAAACAGCAGTTGAATTGATAAAACAGCCGAAGATTATTCGAAAAGTATTCAAAACATATGAACTAGAGAACGTTTAAAATCTGCATTATTTGACACAAAGATCGATTTCCTACGACTTGTGGTTTTTGAAGAAAAAAACTCCGAAAACAAACTCTAGGATCGAATCTCGATGTAGTGCTAGTGCCCTCAGTTTGTTTACGCACCGCTTAGTC
The DNA here is from genome assembly GCA_034698405.1 of Symphylella vulgaris. NCBI lineage: Eukaryota > Metazoa > Arthropoda > Symphyla > Scolopendrellidae > Symphylella > Symphylella vulgaris. Next base: position 4,058 of record JAQGBM010000553.1, on the reverse strand, counting down.
TTAGGGAATCCAATCCCGGGATTACAAAGTGATGTCACAATGGTATAAATATTGCGTTGAAATTTCTTGTAAAATAAATATCTTTTAATTTTTTAAAATTTAACAAGATGCCGAACAGGAACAGCGAAATTTGGGTCATTTTCTTTGCGTCACCACATTTCTCACAAGCTATGGAATTTAATACAGATAATGCCGTTGGAAATTTCAGTTATTCTTTTATTTTACTTTTTTTAAATTTAGTAAAATAACTTACGTTTTAAGAAAATACGAAATTTACCGATCCCTACAAGAATAACTGAATTTTCCTATGGTAAAATTTCTATTAAATTCCATAGCTTGCTAGAAGTGTAGTGACGCACAGAAAATTTCCCAAATTTCGCTGTCCCTGTTCGTCATAATAATTTTTTTTTTTAGATTCAATCACTTTAATAATCCATCCTGGTGATTCTAAACTCATAAAAATTTCAAATCATTAATTTGTTGTAAAAAAAAATATATTGTTCTAAATAAAAGCCTAAAGAATACAGTACCCAGGACCCAGGCACTGAAAATTAAGGTTGTGTATAGTACCTAATATATTTCAATGGCAAATTTAGTTTTAGACTGTTTTTGTTAATACCTGGTCTTTCGTGGAAAACTAAAGTGTTAAACTGATGTTGGATATTGTCTCTATCCAGCCGTTTTAACGAAATTTAAAAAATATGTTTTAAATTGTTTATCACAGTTTAAAAGTATGTTAAAATAAAACAATTCAAAACATATTATTTAAATTTCGTTAAAATGGCTGGGTAGAGACAATATCCAACATCAGTTTAACACTTTAGTTTTCCACGAAAGACCAGGTATTAACGAAATCAGTCTAAAACCAAATTTGCCATTGACCTACTACATAACGTTTATTAAAAATCAGTTTTGGCGTTTCGACTTTCGTAAGTTTATTTTGCATTCTTCTGCCGTTGACGTTTCTAGTCGTTTCTACCTTTTTTCGCTTCAGGGAGTAGATCATTCCGAATTATTGGTTGCGTTATTCTCCGGGCGTTATTCAGCGGGCAGCTCGTTCGTCGCATCAGGCGCCCGTAAATTACCCGTTGAACCTATTCCCTATTCCAGCACGATACAGCTGCAGTCGCTCGCAGCCAGCACCCGCCCATCACCTGAAATAGGTGATGGCCGTTTGCTCGAAGCGCTCGTAGCAGGTTCTGGCAAGCCTGCCAGCACGCGGTGGAATTTGGAATAGGCGGAATAGGCTCGTTGGGTCCCTGAACCATCATTTTCCATCACTTGCTTCGCATTTTCGGCCACGAAATCCTTGGCTCCAGTCTTGAGGATTTCGGCCGAATGAGTGTCGGCGAAATTCATAAGATCCAGTGCATTTTCGATCGTCAATTTGGACACGAGGAAATTTTCGGTCAAGATCTTTAATTTTTCCAGTGCGAATCTGTCGGCAGCGACGAGAATCTCTTTTGCGACCGATTCCGTCGCCATTTTTTTCGGTTCAAAACTTCCGGTATAAATGAAGGAGAGAATCTCTTTAAACACTTCCGGTTTGACGTCATTAATTACGACTTTATTTTCGACTTTTTCTTTGAATTCGTGCGCGAACATGGCAGCGAAATAGGGACTTCGAACCGAAAGAATGTTCTTGTGGGCTCTGAACTCGGTCGTTCTCTCTTCATCTTCGCCCACGCAGAGTGTAACGTCAGAAAATTGGTCGTCGCCGATCATCAAGACGCCTAGATTACTGGAGAGGTCATCGTTGCATTTCAAAGTTTGATTCGTCGAATCGACGGCGCCGGAAAGAGTTTCTAGAACGACGTTTAAATAATTAAATTCGCACGTGACTTTTAATACGTCTTTGGGCAACTTGCCCAAAATATCTTTCCTCTTACACAGTCTGTCAATTCCCCAGTCAGGATTTGTTTTAGTATAAGTAACGTTACCACTCTGAGTGTCCTTATCTTTTTCATTTTGAATCTTAAAAGTAAAATTAACTTTAACTTGATCTGTTTCCTTTGGGTCCATCAAACGCTAAAACGCACACACAGAGTCTTTGCATTCTTCTTTGTGTTCGTTCGGATAGACCTCCAATCTCCATTCTCTCCTCTTGTCAATATCTTGTGGCGACCAAAACGAGGAGCTGTACAAAACCTTTTCACTTCGAAGACTAAAGTTTTCGACCGTCATTTCGTGACACATTTCTGTCTTCTTTGATGGTAATCGAGACCAACTTTTAGAAGCTGCCATGTTCTCCTTTCGCGACATGTAGGCCTACGATGGTTCTTGCGTAAGTTCTTGCCACCGCCGTTATTTGCTCTGCTTATTGTCAAACTCGATCAGTCGTGAATCCCGTGAAATGAATTAATTTCGTCCGGTAAGTGAAAGTCCTTAAATGAAAGAATGTTGGGATTGTTACTGTTTTAGGGATAAACTAGGCTATTGGATAAATTTTCTGATAATCTTACTTGAGCCAAAATCACACTTCACTTGACACGTGTTTTCACCTCTCGAAATTGTACGGCGCTTCATTCTAAGCCTTATTTATTCAGCCCGATTCAGATTCAGCGGTAATTTCCAATCAAGTCTGAAAGCAAGTAAAACTAGTTACCTATATATTGAGACCTTAATAATTAAAACAAGATCGAAAAGTTTAAAAAATACATTCTACAGCAGACAAAAGGCAGATTTTCAGTGATTTTATGTTACAAACAAACAGCAGTTGATAAAACAGCTGAAGATTATTCGAAAAGTATTCAAAATATTTTCAAAACATATTCATAACCTACCTAGAGGACGTTTAAAAACTGTATTGATAGACTTCCTAGGACTAGTGGTTTTTGAAAAAAAAAAAAAACTGCTCCGAAAACAAACTCCTAGGGCACTATTATCGAATCTCGATGTAGTGCCGGTGCCCTATAAACTCAGTTTAAACCGCAGCGCTGGGATTTAGATAAACCATACAATCACGAGTTCCCAGCAAGGTACTTGGAATAATATTTAGATCAAAGGAATGCTGCCAAAATACAAGTACGGTATAACTGCATAACAAGACGAGCATATAAGCATTAATTTTTGTTATGGCGTAGCCTTCGTAAATTTACTGTAAGAAGGGCTACGGTTATGGTCAATGTGCACCAAATTAATTAAGTTAAATAACCAATATCAATGATGATATTAAATTCTCGAGTCACTCTAATATAACAATGAATTAATTTTTTTATTATTATTTGAATAATTGTGATATACGGAGTACAATCTTACAGTATATACTGTAATATAATGAGTACATTACCATTTTATTTCTTGGTACGAAGCTAATATCAGAAGGTCGAAGAAACAAAAACAAAAAACAATCGAATGAGAAAAATAATAATTGCTAGTTAAAAATAAATGTTCGGAACATAAAAAATTTAACAGGATGCCGAACACTCGAACAGGGACAGCGAAATTTGGGTAATTTTCTGTGCGTCACCACACTTCTCACAAGCTATATGGAATTTAATACAGATAATGCAGTATAGGAAAGTTCAGTTATTCTTTTATTTTACTTTTTTTAAATTTAGTAAAATACGTTTTAAGAAAATACGAAATTTACTGATCCCTAAGTTACAAGAATAACTGAATTTTCCTATGGTAAAATTTTAATTAAATTCCATAGCTTGTTAGAAGTGTTGTGACGCACAGAAAATGTCCCAAATCTCGCTGTCCCTGTTCGTCATCCTGTTAAGTAAAATAAACTTTTTTTTAGAGACTCAATTACTTTAAAAATAGAATCCATCCTGTTGATTCTATAAACTCATAAAAATTTCAAATCATTAATTTGTTGTAAAAAAAAAATATTGTTCTAAAGAAAAACCTAATTAAAGAATACATTACTCAGGCGCTGAAAAGTATAGGCTGTTGTGTAGTACAGGTACCTAATACTGTACATTTCAATGGCAAATTTGGTTTTAGACTGTTTTTGTTAATACCTGGTCTTTCCTGGGGGTCTGGTACGTTTTGGCGCGGCCGTTTTGGCGCGGCCGTTTTGGCGCAGCCGTTTTGGCGCAAGCCACTTTGGC
>JAQGBM010000552.1:0-13225 GCA_034698405.1 Symphylella vulgaris | reverse complement strand
CGAAAAGTAGGCACCCATCTGAGTACCGGTAAGCTTTTTAAAATACTGTAAAATATGCAGACTTGTAGTACAAAGCATGGTCTAGTCCTGTCTCGTGTCTTGTTCATGGCGTAAAGTACGGTGCCGGTAGCATATATAGGCCCTACACGTGCGGGTCGGTAAACAATCGTAAAGTCCAACTATAGGGATTGGAATAAAAAAAAAAACAACTACCGGTATACTTTAATATGGTACCTCATAAGCTAGAGCACTGCCTAGTTGCCTTCTAAATACCATCGCCTGCCTCAGTGGTTTAGTGGTTAGCGCGCTTTTTGCCTCTGAATCCGGAAGGTCCGGGGTTCAAACCCCGGCTGGGCAGGTAAGAATTTTCGGGTGATTTCATGTGAAATTCTTGAAGTGCCTGGTCCTTCTGATGAGAGTTTGTTGGAACTTAAAGTATCTGGACCGAATAAGACTTAGGCTGGAGTTATCCATAAGATAGTACCATAAATGCACTTGAAGCTCAAATCAGCTTTTTTAAGTGATAACACGCATTATAAACCAATCACACGCTCTAAAATGTGCTCTCAAAAAAGCTGATTTGAGCTTCAAGCTCATTTACTATCTTTTGGATTAACTCCAGCATTAGACTTGACACAACCTTACTTCGTGAATAAAAGTTTATAATAATAACGTAAAACAAAATCTGTACAAAAATCAATTCAGTCACATGACTTTGCAGTAACCAATAGGCTAATAAAACATTATGTCGCGTTATCTAAATTTACATAAAATAAACATCAGATGATCAACTAGGCTACTCTGATCAGTAGTACAATGTACAATAGCCTACTGCAGCATAGAAAGATAAATTAAAATACCTACAGAGTTTAAACCGAGGTCTTGTGCAGATCCCCAAATTGCACTCTCCAATGGAGAACCTTCGGCTTCACACAGGTCTGTAAATCCTGTCCCTGAGGAAAAATTCAAATCTTACTCCGTCGTTGGGTTATGATCTTCATTGTCACTTACTGCGACGTCAAATCAACAAACAAATCTAAATACCGTACCATCTTAGTATTTAGAAGGCAGTGGCTACTGTAGAGGCTTGAATTTTGAAGAAAACTGCGACTTATAAGCCTGTTTTTATGATAATTAATTATTATACAATATATTTTAGGGATAGACACTAAGACATTTCGTGCAGGACAGCCCTGCACTAAGTTTCACCGAGAATTTATCCAAGGCAGCCAATAATTGATCACAGTATGATCAAATATTATTGGTCCTATCATGTGAGCCTATGTATTATTAAGTAGGATACTGACTGAAATTTTTTTTTGTCATCTGAATAGAAATAATTTTGAAGCGAAAAGAAACTTTCAGCCCAGTTGAATATTTAAGATAATTTAATAAATTACAATTTTATGCAAATTGCATTAATTTCATTTTATTTATTTCAGATTTTGAAACATTTTTAATTCTTCAAATCTGGACGTAAATGACATGATTTCTTCAAGTGATCCCCAGGAATACGTGCCTTATGGACGCATTTGGCGTCCAAATTTACCTGGGGAAGTGCACCTATCTTTTCAATCGGCAACAAAAGTTCTTCTTCATTCAGAGATTGGATCCCAAAATTTGGAACTTGCTCGGGCTTTGCAAAGCTTTACATTAAGTGATGAGGTAGATTTTACTTATAAATCTCTGGGATTATGCAGGCCTAGCCCAATTGTAATTGGGAATAAATGAATTCATGATTTTAAACAATTTTTCAGACTTCTTCAAAAGAATGCTGGTTATTAAGGAACAGCCAAAATCCTGATGCAATTGAGGAAGAATTATACGTGACAGGAAACACTGCAATATGGAGTAAAGGGGTATCAGCCCAATGTCGAAGCATAATAAGGTCATTTACTGTCGATAACCAAGTCCATCAGGCATTCTGGTGTAATTTCTTTATATCAAACAGTAGACCTTGGTCACTGTCGCATACACCACCAGACACTGATCCTGAAGGTAAATTTTCTTTTCTTTTTCCCAACAAATTTATTAGTCTTTACTCTTTAATACTCTTTCATACTGTTCATATTTTTAGATGGATTTTTTCAACCATGTATCACAGTAATTGATACAGTCAATGTAAATAGTTTTATAGAACATGGCAAAGACTTTACCACCCCACTTCCATTTCTGGTAAGTAGGCTAAGGCCAGTCGAAAAAACTGGAACAGAATTTCTTATATAATAATTTGTCGTTTAATCCAAACCTGGTATTAAACAAGCACAAATAAGGTGTTTTCCTCCAGGGGAAAAATGGTTTTATACTCCGTAATTTATACCCCCCGTAACGGACTCAACGGAGTATCTTTCCGTTCACTTCTTGCAATGGGCCATATAAATTTAGATACAGTATAATGCAAAGTTATAACATGAAGAATGCAGTATATTACCGTATAACCATGGATTATATTATTTTCCCTACTCGTATGGTTCAGTTTACACTATACTTAATTATACTTCACTTATTACTTTGTAATATAAAGCTAAACAAAGCTTGGCCAATGAAGTATGGACTACTTTTGGAAAGAGCTGTTTCTGAGACAGATAAAAATGGAAAATAGTAAGTAGAAGAGATCTGTTGTACAGAATTAGATAAAAATGTTTCATATACACTGTTATACAGTTTAATATATACGTTTTGTTTGTAGTGAGGAAGTAATGCATCCGGTTCTGTACAGCATAGTATATCCGCTGGATGAAATTACACCAATCTTGGTGAAGACTTCGGGTAATTTTTCAATGTTTTGTTTGTCTTTTGTAATCGATAATAAAACTTTCTCTAGATATAATAACTTTAATTTACTTACAAACTTTTTTCAATTCAAATTCTTTATTAACTTAATTACTTACTGCGTAATAAATTATGAAAAGCAAATAATTTATTGAGAAAATGCAATAATGAATGCGTGTTTGCTCTTAGTAGGACCAAAGTTATCCCATGTTTATACTTCTGGTCTTAAGATTATATTCATCTGCGAGCAACCATCCCTCGGTTTATTTTATGATGCCAATACAGGAAGTCACTTAATTTACAAAATACGCTTGGCTAGAACAGAGGTAACTTAAATTCTTAATTGAAACTTCGTGTAACATATACTTTTTTTTTCTTCGTCTGCAATGGTACTTAGAAAAAAAGTATCGTAAACGATGTTTTACTGTTTATCTTTTTTATAATGTTATAAAATTAATGTTTTAGGAGTGTTTTGGTAATATTGAAGTCCCAGCTCACGTCGCTACTCGATTGGCTTCAATGCTTGACGTTCGTTCGAACACGAGTGGTGCTGAGTCTTCTTTAAACTTGCGTACGGATAGCCGTGTAGGCAATACCTCGTCTCGATTAGCGTATTCGTATGGGAATCAATCCAAAAGTTTTAACAATACATCGTTTTCTTCCATTAACCAAATGGCCGCTATAAGGTAATTTTATTTCAAATTAACTGAACGGAAACGAAACATAAACGAAATATTGTACAGTTACCGGCATTAAATTTTAGCCAGGTTAACCTAACGTAACGTAACCTAACCTAACCTATGTTTTTCCCATGTTATTCTTCCTATGTCTAAAATTTAATGCCGTTGACTGTACGTAGTAAGTTACGTAGTACAAAATATCGAAAAAAGCACTTAAATGAAAATACCTGCTGTAATAATTTATGAAACAACACTAGATGTAAATAATAAATACGGTAATTAAAAATATCTCCCCCTCATTCTATAAACTGTAATTACAGTACGTAATATAATTTTTAAGACGAAATAAAACCATTTCCAACAATGTAAATATCATGAATGTCAGTTACCTATAGCTAAGATTTTACATTTAATTCTAAAGTTAAAAATAGTTTCTATCGGTCTTTTAATTAGCATAATATTAATCCAGAACGAGCGGAACATAACATCCTTTATAATAACGTTAATGTACAAAGATAAATAAAAAAGTAAGGTATTAAAAATAATGCACATATTAATTATTCACCACTTACCGTAATTTTATAGAGTATCCTCATAATTCCCATTATTATAACAAGTGATAATCTTTTATCTCAGCCGTTCTCAGAGTCCAGGAAGCTGTTTCAAGGTTTGGAAGTTCTCGAGGACGTCATTACGCGACATGGGTGATTCAACTTCGCGTCTAACAACGCCTCCAGAATCTCCATCAATTTCGGAAGAGTTTACCCTGCCTGAGAGGAGAATGCAGGAACGATTGGCTTCGGATATAACCATGGAAGTACTCTGGGTAGAAGGCAGTAAGGGTAACAAGTAAGAACATATTGTATTATTCTGAGTAGCTCTTCGGCCAACATGCCTAAGTCCACGGGTTCGGATCCTGGGACGATAATTTTTTTTAGTGGTTAGAGTGCCTAAAAGTGCGATAATATGGTAACATTGAATTCTGCATTTTTTTTCTTTAAGGGAAAGTAGCAATGCGAAAGCTAGCAAAGGATTTCTAACAAAGGATGTTGTAGGACAACAGTTTTTGTGTTACCTTGTCCCAGCAAAACAGCAGCTAAGGTAGGGTTTTTGTTGTTTCAACACATCTCATCATCAGCATCTTCCCATATTTGGATCGGTTTTGTGAGTTCTAGCTCTCCACTTACTTTCTATTCCCATCTATGGTCTGTCTCGGTATATTGTGTGGAAAGAGCAAAAAATCAAAGTGATTTTTAAGATGAGTGTGTACACAGATATTACCAAAAATGAGTTTATCGGACACCTTTCGTCGACAAGTGTCCGCTAAACTCATTTTTGGGAATATGGGTGTACACACTCATCTTAAAAATCAATTTAATTTTTTGCTCTTTCCACACAATATACCGAGACAGACCATAGTCAATTCCTCTCCGCATTTCATCGTCCTTTCTAATATAAAGTAATACCCAGTACTTCTTTAATTGGTCTGTCGCTTTCGTACTTTAGTTCTAAACTCATCATTTCGTTCGTCCTAATAATCTCATTTTCCTAAATTAAATCCCTACCATAAGCTTGAAATCTATAATTCCGGTGTATTTATAAAAATATGTAATTGTTTTCTGTTTTAATCAGGTGTGTGAAATTAGAAGAGAGTAATGATCAGTTAAATTTTGGATCAACTACTATTATTTCAGCATTTGATGTGGAACCCTTGAGCGTAAGTTTAATAGCATTAGCATGCCGTTGGCCTACCAGGTAATTAAACTAATAGGATATTTTTGCTTTTGTGTAACAGTCGCTTAATATGATGTTGGTCGTCGACATAAACCAGTCTTTAACGCTCTACTCTGGATCTGTTAAGGTAAGTATCGCCTTTTAGTTTGAATTAATCACTTAAATCCACTAATGAAGTACTCTTGTTTTTGGACATAGATGTGTAAAGTTCAAATACCGGTTACATCTTTAAGTCCCATGTACTCTAGTTCATCAACAAGCCAATTAGGATCTCCTTTCGCAAACAGGAGAAGTTCTCTTGCGCCTTCCAGTAAAGCTTGTAGGTCCCTACATTTTAACGACGAAGTAAGTAAAAATTATTAAGTGAGATAGGCTACGGATGTTACCTGTACTTGTTTTATGGTAACTTATTTATTCCTTTTTTTAAGGAAAATTTGCTGTCACCAGTACCTGTTGAACTAAATTCAGACAAACTGATACTGGAATCGTCTTTCTCTGCAGGAGATGCGAGTATTATGAATGTTATACATTCAGTTAGAGATGGTCTGAGTAACAGAGTTACTCTGGTAAGTTTTGTAGTTATTACCTTCCTCTACTTCTAACAGCATTGTCAGAGGACACAGCCTCATTTTAACAATTTATCTTAAAAGGAACACGCAAATGGATCAATGTATCGAGTAGAATTGCCTAAAGTTTCTTCAAACTTGCTTGGTAAATATCTTATCTATTGGAACTTTTTTATTAACGTAAAATTTTTGAGAATTTTTTACGAATGAACAATGCACGATTAATTTTGCAGTGGAAAAATGTCTGCTTGTTTTGCAATCGGTGTTGCCCAAAGATATAACTCTCCAGCTTTACGTTAAATGGTATTCTACGAGAAATGCACCTGGATCTGGCCAGCTGAGCAAAGAATCCGAATGGACTTTATTTGTATCTTGCATCCTAGCTCTTATGGGATACGATGTGGAAAGACTGCCTCTGTCAAGGAAACTTAATCTAGATATTCTGCGATCACCCATAAGCTCAGCAAAAAGGTTTCGATCTGGAGATGCTGGCACTGACGAGGTAACTTTGTTGCCAATAATTTCCTAATTATTCACAGAATTTGGTAGAGCTATAATTTGAAAATTAACTCTATATTTATAGGACTGGGAGTATGTGTTAAATAGTGGTCACCAGTGGCAATTTAATAAACAATTCTGGGAGAACACTGTAGGTTTCGATTCGTGTTCGAATCAGGGCTCTTCTGGCTTTCATCTGGGTGGAACTATTAATACGGGAGCAACTCTGTTTCCACATATCCAAGCGGTTCTTTGTGGACTTCACTTGCAGTATGAGGTACGAAGTATATCAGCTCCGCCATCCATTTGGATTAATTATGTTACAGACGAATAAAAATCCTTACCAACAATGTACCGTAATTAACTTAAGTATCATCAAAATCGGTCGCCATATAGTTGAGATATTTACATAAATAAAAAAGCAATTGTTTGTTCTCCAACGATGACCAAAATGCATTCAAAACAATTTTATATGTACGTAACTTCAAAATGTAAATACTATATCTCAACTATAATGCAAAGAATTTTCATGATACTTACATTGTTGGAATGAATAATTTGTGTCCGTTCAAACAATATATTAATCTAGAATGAGGGATGAGATATCCTTAAATGATGAAAAAAACTTATTTTGGCTAACCTAAAAATGTGTTTATAGGAAATGAAATTAAACATTTATCAGTGGGAGAATGCACGTGTTCTTGCTCAAGTTTTAGTTCATTTATCATGGTGAGTTAGTACCTTTTTTCATTATAATACAGGGTTACTTTAATTTCAATTTTTTTATTCTTATTTTATTAATTCTGTGTTGTTTCTTTTTTATAGTGACCTAAGGTTAAAAAACTATGTCGATTATTACATTCGAGACTGTCCTGAGCTGTTCATTAGTGAGATTAACGACAGTCAAATACCAAATAGTAAGAAGTGGAAAACAATTTGAAATAATAAAAACAACTAATGATATAAAAATGTATTGAAATATTTACAGCTTTGTTGCAAACAATGGCTAGCAGGCTGTATATTTTCCAAGAGCCACCTAACGTTTTCAAATTTCTGGAAGATTGCCTCTCAGGAAAAGTTTTATCGCCATTTCCTTACATACGTAATGTTAGCAAAGTGACAAAGAATATAATACAGGTATCGTATCATCATTTTAGCGAAGCTTAATTAACATTATTTAATTTTTTTTCTTTAATCATCTTGAATACAATTATTATGCAGAATTTATGCCAAATCGTAATCGCCTACTACATAAAACTTACAGATTTGTAGCCTACAGTATGGTAATTGTTACACTAAATTATAACTTTTTAGATATTTTCACTATTAAGAATGGAGTCTCTTGATAGTGTTATCAATATGGATTTGTATCTGAAAGAAGTAAATTTCACAGGTACAGGTTATAGCCCTACAGTAATATTTAGGTCTACTGTATAACTTACTTCTTTCGTTTGTGTGATAAATACCCAGGTCAAAGATTTACGCCGGAAAATTTTTCACTACCACCAGAATGGAATCAGGCTAAGACAATCTACGAAAAAGCTGCTTTGTTGATATGCTTTTTAGGTAGGAAATTTAATAGGTAAATTGGTGGAATGACTTGTAGCGATAACTGGAATTTTTATTGCAGAAATGAAATTAGAGGACATCGACACGTTGCCAGTAGGGGTGTCGCTGCCACTCAAAGAGGCTCTCTACAACTGCAGGGAACATGCACCATTGGGTTGGTCAAAGGCTGCCTATACTTTAATAGGTAAATGTTTAATACTGTATAGGTTTAAATAACAATAGAGTGAGTGTTGAGAAAGTTTACATTGGTAATAGGAATTGTTTTACTGCAAATCTTTAACTTTATGTTTCAAAACTTGTTTGCTATAATAGGAAGAGCTGATATGGCAATGCAGTTGAGCAAGCAGACTGCACCAAATGTCACTGAGGAATGCAAAACGCCATCCACAAGCTCCCGACAACGAACTAAAAAGCAAACTTCCGGGTCTGATGGTAAAAAGTCATCGACTCAACTAAGAGATGACGAAGATGGAATGGAACATTTGCAAACTTATGTAAGAACTTACCCGTATTAAATAACTTTAGTTTTATGTACTTCAGTCTTTCACCATGGTACTTCTTAACCATGGTACTTCTTAACTTTTGTTATTAAGTAAGGACTTTAAAATTGGAAAAATTTCTTTCATAGATATTTTCTTTACGTTTTCCGAAAGACCAACGTATCCAAGAAGTGAGAAGAATGCTTCAATCCTCTCGACCGGTTAAAATTAACATCACACAGAGACCTGAAGTTAGGTAAGGTTCTAATTTCTAAATATGATCACCAACAGGCAACAGCTATAAGTGAAGCTTTGGTGCAGTTTAGGCCTGTTAAGTTATTACCTACCGTATTGAAAATGTCTTTATCTTTTAGCGATCATGAGTTTATTGAAGAACAGGAACGCCATTTATACTCACTTTGCATTAGGACCATGGGACTTTCTGTTGGGAGGTAAATTTAATAATTGAACATTATTTAAACATGATAATGATTAATTTAGCTGAAATATTTTTATGTCTTCAGGGGAATGTTTACACTGTGTACTTATCATCCTGTTCTATCCGAACAAATGCCTATTCCGAAGTTGTGTTTAACTGGTAAAGGTCCTTCTAGGTAATTGACAATTTTTTTTTGTAACAAATAAAGCACTAAAATATTTTTTTTATCATTACGTTTTGATTGGTTTGTTTAGGAATACAACGGTAGATTTAACTCATATTGATGTGCCTGCTAATATGAATACTTGGCCTCTATTTCACAACGGTGTAGCCGCAGGATTAAAAGTTTGTGCCAGTTTTAACGAGGTAAGACCTTGTAAAGGTTATTTAATTTTAAACAGTCTCGTTCTAAATTGATGAAATCCTGTAGATTGCGCCAACTTGGATCGTATTTAATAAGCCAAGAAGTTCTTCGGATTCTCCTTTTGAACATGCCGGTTTTCTTATGGCTTTAGGACTAAACGGCCATCTTACTAAACTATCTGCAACTACTGTATACGAATACGCATCAAAGGTAAATTTTACCATTTTACCTTTGTTAATCCACACACTCGATTAATGGTGTTTATCTTATTTAGGGTCATGAACTAACAAGTGTCGGCCTGTTACTAGGAATTGCAGTAGCTAAGTATGTTCGAAATATTTTTTTCTATTAGAATTACAGAGTAGGCTAATTGTTGATGGATAAGTGGTTTTATGAAGCGTTTTCATTTGTTTTATGAAGCGTTTTTATTTACTAAATGGTTTCTTCTATTTTAAAAATAAGTTTAGAAAAGCTTAATTTGGTATAATAATTTGACAGGTTATGTGTTCATTTTTTTTTATTATTATTGTCATGGAAAAATATGGTATTGATCGAAAGCTGACGATTTTATAATTTTGTGAACATTTCCTTTTTTTTTACACTTGACAACTTTTCTGTTACGTTTTTTTTAAGTTCATACACACCTGTATTGCTGTAACCTTTTATTTCAAGTTAATAAATAATATTACTTTAAAATAGTAATACTAATATTAACCATTTCCTTTTCACAGACGAGGTACAATGGATGTAGCAACTACTCGATTGCTCAGCATTCACTTGGAATGTTTGTTGCCACCAACTTCAACCGAACTTGCAGTTCAGCCAGTGGTGCAAGTGGCGGCTATATTGTCGGTTGGATTCGTGTATCAAGAAACTTGCCACAGACATATGTCCGAAGTCTTGTTACAAGAAATTGGTATAAAAGGATTATTTATTACTGTAAATGGAAACAATTAAACCTTATCAAGCATTAATTCTTCATTATAGGTCGACCGCCCGGTCCAGAAATGGAAAATTGTACCGATAGAGAATCGTATTCTTTAGCTGCTGGATTGGCACTAGGGATGGTTACTTTTGGGGTGAGCTTTCTTTTTATATTTTTGTACTTTTGTAACTACTGTATAAATAAAATATTACATCAAATTTTAAATACCTAAGTTCAAAAAATTATTGCTGTTAATGATTATTTTATAAAAAAAAATTGGACCAGAACCGGTTTTTAGGGCTTCACTAAATTGAAGCTACAACATCATTTTTGATGAAAGCTAAGTTAGATTTGGAACCGGAACATAAAATGTATTTTTTGGTGCAGAAGCGGAACCCAAACCGAAATATGAAACGGTTCCGAACCTCGTATAGGGTACTAATTTTAGTTTTATCTTTGAGAGAATTTATTAAACAGTGTGAATTTTGTTAACAGCAAGGAAGCACTTTTCAAGGTTTATCTGGCATCAGTATGTCCAATCAACTCTACCATTATATGGTTGGAGGTCAGCGAAGAGCAATGGTAATACCAATATAGTAATAATATACTATCAACTTCAGAATCTAAAATCTATCTTTAATTTTACATTACGATAAACGTTTTGTTTTTAGTCAATAGCTCACAGAGAAAAGTACAAATCACCCAGCTACCAAATAAAAGAAGGAGATCTCGTTAATACAGATGTTACTAGTCCCGGAGCTACTTTAGCTCTCGGGATGATGTTCTTTAAAACTGGAAACAAAGCCGTGGCAGAATGGATGGCCGTTCCAGATACGCAGTTTCTACTGGATTTTGTCAGGCCAGATTTTCTAATGTTAAGGGTGAGCATTAATAAAAATAATAAAATTGTGCCACTTTTATAAAATTATTGATATTTATAAAATTAACTTAAAAGGTTCTAAGCAAGTGTCTTATAATGTGGGATGATGTGGTTCCATCGCATAGTTGGATACATAATCACATACCTCCTATTGTGCTCAAGTATTCGTTTAGAAGCGAAGCTGTAGATCACGAAGGCATTGATTTTGAAACAATGAGGTATTGTAAAATATACTTTTTTCTACTGTATATCGTAGTCGCCTCAAATTTAAATTGCTCCTTGCTGCTATTCAGACTATTCTGCCATTTTTACTCCACTACGATAATTTGCGGTGACTACACCCGTAATAATGTGCAATACGGTACTGTAGTTACTGTATTATGATGCCGGTACTGTAACAAAAAAAATATTTTTTCTCTTCAGCCAAGCCTATTGTAATATAGTGGCAGGCTGCTGCATGGCATTGGGACTAAAGTTTGCTGGAACTTGGAACGAAGCTGCCTTCAATGTTCTTGTACGTTTGTTGTTGGTGATTATTGTTGTATGGTAAATAGTTTTTTGTTCAGAATAATCAGATAGATATTTTATTTTAGCTAAAATATTCCAAGAAATGCATTCAATTTTCCAACGAACCAGTTGCTGAACATGCTGGTAAAAGTACAATGGAGATATGTCTGAACGTTGTGTTGCTGTCTTTAGCAATGGTTTGTAATAGTTAAATATCTTACGCTTACATTCATATCATTTTATTCTGGTATGTTACAGGCTACTGTTTTCATTTTATAGGTAATGTCAGGCAGCGGTAACGTATCCGTTTTGAGGCTGTGCCGATATTTGCGAACTCGAATTGGTTCAACTCATAATCATGTCTTATATGGATCTCATATGGCCATTCATATGGCTATTGGTCTCCTCTTTCTAGGGGGTGGAAGGTATTATTATTAATCTTTTTTGTTCGTGTTTCTCGTACAGTATTTAAACATAAATATTACCGTATGTCTTCGAATGCAGTCCGCACACGAATGTAGTCCGCACCCCCTAAATTCAAGAGGTTTTTTTTTTAATATTAAAACGAATCACGAATACAGTCCGCACCCCCCATTTTTGAATGTCTGGAATTGGAAAAAAAAAGTGCGGACTGCATTCGAAGATATACGGTATATGTAAAACTATTGATTTGATTAAAAATACAAAAACCAGGTTATTTATTTCTCACTTTTAGGTACAGTTTATCTACTAGTAATTCAGCGATTGCGGCCATGATTTGTGCTTTCTTTCCCAAATTTCCAACCCACAGCAATGACAACAAGTAAGGGGGGACACTGCCTGCTTTTTCTCAATGTATCCCATATATATCAATAATATAACTTTATGAATTTTATTTAGATATCATTTGCAAGCTTTTCGTCACCTTTACGTGTTGGCAGTGGAGCCCAGATTACTTATACCAAGAGACATTAGCACGTTTCAACCTACTTACACTCATCTACGAATAAAGTTTAAGGTTAGACATAATGCAATCTTCTGGTTTATATTATAAATGTTGGTTGACAGAATGACAGACTATTTTTTGCATTACTCGTACAATGTATTGGTTAGTTGATTTCATAACATGCAGAAAAATATTAACTGCTATAATCAAGTTAATATGATATTTTAGGATTCACTGTGGTACAAAAATGCGGAATATAAGGTTCGGGCCCCTTGCATGTTACCAAATTTGGATCTATTGGATGAAGTATCAATAGATGACGAAAGGTTTTTGTCGATACAATTTAAGAGAGACCTCAACTGGGACGAATTACGGTAAGAAATAAGAGCCTACCTCTGGCTACCTAAAAGCATACGAGAATTATGATTAACTTAATACAGTAATATTCGATCATATTTATTGCAGAAAACTACTGGCAGATAACGGAGTCCTTTTTGTCAAAGCCAAGGCTGGTTGTTTATCGTATATGGAAGACGCTGAGGTTTGAATTTTTTTTTTTAGAATATTTAAATTGAACCTATTTAGCTCACGAGTCATTCCAACTATGTGAACTGTCAGACCCAACCTTCGCGGTATCCGACAGGGCGGCATCTTCTCCATATCATAGGGCGTTAAGCCTCCACCACTCATATTTTTAGCTAGGAAAATAGAGAAACCTGTTGACTAGTTATTAAGTGATAGTAACTTACATTCTTAATCGTACGTCCAACGGTGAATAATATGTTGATAGACTCATAGTATTAATATTAGTATTCGCGGTTATAATTATCAGTCCTTATTCCAGCAATTTAATTTAGATCGGTCTTTATTTCATATATTATAACATG
>JAQGBM010000551.1:0-13225 GCA_034698405.1 Symphylella vulgaris | reverse complement strand
TGATTGCTCCCCAAAAACAGTGACGTGTGTTATCAACGTAGACCAATAAGGTGCAGCCAACGAAGGGGAGCAATCACAATGTACGTGCGGTTTTTTGCTGAAATGGGTATGATATGCACCCGGGTATACTGTATATACACACGGGTTCGACCCTCGGCGGGGGCAAGAATATTTTACTGAGTCTTAGGCAATATTGCTCCAGGTGTATATTGGAAAGAGAAGGGCTCACCGGCCGTGCTCTTGTAGTGTTTATCCGCACGTTAAAGACCCCAGCTTTCTTGCTATACTGACAAAATTGTCCCCCGGTAACGAAGGGACATTTTTTATTTTAAAAAAATTATGGGAAAATATGTCTTTTTATTTTATTTTTTTGAGAAACAGGATAATTAAAACCGTGTTTTTGTCATCATCATCACCATTAGCCTTTTCCCGGTGAGGGGTCGGCATTTTTAAAGTAGTTGTTATTTAATTAGGACCGGCTTGCAAGGCCTGACGTCCGAAGAGGGACAATTTTGCCAGCTCAAGGGTCTGGGGTCTTTTAACGTGCAAACAAGTGGGTATGACCAGAGCCCTTCTCTTTCCGTTGTACATATACCAGGGGCAATGCCATAGGACTCTGAAAAATTTCTCACCCCAGAGCCGGGGCTCGAACCCGGTTCCTTGGCATCCGAAGTAGGCGCACTAACCACTTCGCCACTCGGCCCGCAAAAATAAAATTTTTTGGGCAACTTGGAAAATTTTTTAGGCCGCGTAGGAATAATTTTTATGTGTGAAATTAATTACCTTTGGGGGTTGAACGATAATAAGACTTGTTTCGGGATCGTATCCATGATGTTTTATTTGAGATCGAACTGCGTACTACAATATTAAAGACGTTATTAAGTTAAATCTCATATTATAAGCTAATATGAGAAGGATAAAAATTCTTTCCAAAGAAATAAGAATCATGGAAATCGTTACTTTTAAAGTTTATAGCAGACAAATACAATGATTTTGATACTTCCGTGGTAAATACAGAAGTACTGTAGAAGTATTGGTTCTGTATCGCGAAATTAAGTACTCGCGAATAGGTCCACACCTCTGATTTCGCGAAAATTAATTCACGCGAACAAAAAGTGTTTTACAGTACTGAAATAAAACACCGTTTTTATAATTACAGATATTTTATATGTAAAATTGGTTATTATTTTGGTATAAGCTTCAATTCGTTCAAAACTAAAAGTATAGTTCAAACTGCTGCAAACAAGCAACATGAGAGATTTATTTTGCCATTTCATTTTACCCTTAATTCTATATATTTAAAAAGGAAATGGAATTTCCTGCAGCACTCATACTTACTGCTGTATAAAGAGTTTTAGTGGCTTGATGATTGGTTGGTTGTGTTGTCTCCATTGTTTTCCAATAAATTTACAAAAACGCAGATTCATCGTGCACTGTTTGTATTTTTTCCATCCAGAGAATTTGATTAAAATCTGGGTTAAAAAACCAAGACAATGGGACCATCAAAGTTTTCTATGAGTTATAGAAAATTAAATTTTTCTCAATAAATTGATTGCGGTGAAAATAATATTATTCGGGTTTTTATCGTGTGTGTCACAATAATTCACCATCATGGATGATATTCAAGTATTTTTTGCAACAAACTCTAATAGAATAATTATTTTATTTCCACTCTTATTCAATGTATCAAACCTTCTAAATAGCATTCATCAATGTATCAGAATTTCTTAACAGATGCGACTAACGACAATCTAATAACCTTTCGTACAAGAGGATAAGAAATCTAATAATAGTTATTAATATCTATATGCGTCACCATAAACTTATAGATAGGATAATAAGTTAAGTGCTATAAGTACAACCAGGTACTATTCTGCATCATAAGTTATTAGCAGTATCATGTTGTGGATGGATTATAAGTGAAATAAAGAAATAATTTTAGTAAACATTAAACAAAATCGATAAGGGATGCAGAGGAAGCAAAGGGTCCCTATATATAAAGAAGGGGGAATTTGATATTTTGAATACTCGAAAATTAAGTGTCAGCATGCAGCTCCGAGAGTGAATTGTGAATGGTTAGAAAGCCTAAGAGATTGAATGAGTGGCCTGAATTGCATAAAAAAGTGATCTTATGCCCAACACTGATGTATTATGTTGCAGGCCCTGGACCTGGCAGGCCATGGACCTGGAAGATAATTTTTACCCCAAAATGGAAATATTGCTAATTTGTTATGACTTCAAAATGACTACAAAATTGGGAAAAAAAACATATGTTTCTTCCCGTTGTTAGGCTATTGCTATTTTGGAGTAAAAATTATCCAAATAACTATCCACCCGCAGTGGGCCTGTTGTGAATAACTCAATACAGAGCATGTTATCTTCACACCTTGGCCTCCCTGTATATTTTTAAAATTATTAATGGTAAAATTTGACAGTCCTTTTGCGGTGAAAAATATAATGAGAAGAGGAGTGCAAAAGGTGGCTTTTAAAACGGCAATATCGTAGACCATGCCCAATCCTTTTTATTATTATTTTCATGGCACACAGCTCACAGATTTTCGCGTTGAACCTTTTATATAAGTTTATTTTACGAGTAACATCAGCGCTTCCGCTTTCATCTCTCGCATAACTTTATATACGAATATAGAAACTTGGAGAGTTTGAACAAAGACCTGACTTTAAGTTCACAGGTCAAGATCAGCTCAGCAGTGCAGCGCGCACAGACGAGAGTATTAATGCTGCAGCAAGTGTTGTTTTTTTACGTTGACCGTATCTGCTGTGGTGCATGTTAATAGCATGCGATGGTATAATGTCAAAATTTTGTACATTAAAGAGTAGGCAGATTTTTTTATAAAGTATTATTATTATAGGTATATGCGCATGTTAGTTATTTTGTCAAAGATGTCACCAAACACACTGACAAAGTACCACATTAACCCAAGGACTGTACCCTCTATAAAGACTATAATCTTTTTACAATCTCGCTTAACCTCTCGGTGAAGTCTAGAAGTCTGGATGTAGCTTTTGGAAAAAAAACTTTAATCAGGGTTATTTATGACTGCAAAAAATATAATAATATATTTAAAAAAAATAGTATAATATAACTTATATTATATTTTAAAAAATGATGAATATATTTTATATTTTAAAGTGATATAATATGCAAATAAGTCATTTTGTCTTGAATTATTATGGTCCTTATGCATGCTTTCATCAAAAATGTTTTATTGCATTATATACCTTAAAATAACATAACTGCATATTATACACAAGTTATTATAATTTGTTTATTTTATGAAAATAAACAAGGCCTTATTTCTTTTTATTTAAACATTTTTTTCAACAAATTTCATACTGGATACTATGCTGCATATTTTATACATAAGTACGTACATAATTCCTCATTTTAAACGAGAAGTCTTCTGTAAAACTTAATATTACATTATTCTAGGCAGCTGGGGGAACCCAAGATTTTAAACTGGGGAGGGCTTGATTGGGTAAAATATTCGACCTAATGGGGGCCAAGTTTTTTTAGATTGAAAGTCACTTTTAACGTATCTTAAAAAGGTATACATTTCTTGACCAAAATTTTCTGAGTGCCCAATCTGACCCTATATAGATCAAACACGAACAAATTATTTCTTGTCTGAACTATATAGGTGTCTGAACTTCAAACACTTAGTTCAGAGTATACAGACGGAAATAAATTGTTTCTGACTATAGGGTCAGATTGGGTAGCCTACTCAGAAATTGGGTCAGTCAGAATTTTGGACCATTGGAATATGCCATTATTTCTATGGGTCACTCAATTTTGGTAACTTCTAACCATTTCTTTTTAAAAAATCTAATTCTTGATACTTCCTGGTTGAGGGGGGGGGCTTCAGTCCCAAAAGCCTTTTTTTTAGAATTAACCTATAAAATACTTCTGAATAACTTCAAGCGGAAATAAAATAAATTTTTAATTAATGGATCCTACACAAACTTTATTTTTAGTTCAACGATTAAAAAAAAGCTACCTACGAACATAAATACCTTCATTAGTACGATCAAACCGTGATGCTGGATATATCTTAACAAATTGGGTTTGGTATTTTAATTTATTACGATGGGAGGGCGCATCCCAAATCGTATAAATCTACCGCTTCTCCATCATGATGCACTCTCCCACATTTTGCAACCGCAATAGAAAATCCATATAAATGCTAAATACACAACACGTATTAACCTCGCCTATAAAAGAGACCTAACTTATAACAACCAGAAGACCATCACATAAGAGTTAAAATAATATATTAATTAATTATGAAAATTTTAAAAATAAGTTTGTTGTTCAACAACTAAACACTTTGTTACCAAGACACGTTTTTATTATAGTATTTTTTAAACGAAAATGTAATTTATGCAGGGATGGTTAATAATAACGAGAAAATTAAAATGGCATTTGTATATTATACGGCGTCTATCTGACCTTTTGGGTGTTCTGTTTTAACACAACTTAGAGCAGTAAATTTTAAAAATTGAAACAAAAAAAAATAAGAGGCCGCAGCAAGCATGCACCGGCTTTACTTTTATGAAAGTTTTGAGCTTCAGTGTTAATTTTGAAAATTATTAATTATTTGAAAAAGAAAACACTGTTAAATTTTTTTATGAACTTATAATATTTTACTTAAAAGGAACATAAAAATAATAATTAATAAAAATAATACAGTATTAAATGGTATTAATTAGCAATTATTGTGTACCGGGTACCGTTATAAGTGGAATTTTTCATGAATGCATGTGATTAAGATTAAATTGACAATTTTAATACTCCGTAAACGATTTATAGCTGTAAGTGATGTATAACTTAATTTCTGCAAATTAAACATTCACAAATTTCTAAATTGAACTAAACTGAACATTCACAAACTTAAATATCATATTCGTCACTGAGTCCTACAGTTGCTGTGCATGATGCCCGCGCTCTAATTTCTTTGCGCTCTAATGCCATAGCGCCATTATAGTTATAACACCCATTTACCAAAATCAATTTTATTTTAAACCATATCAATATCACTTGCAAATAATACAGAGCAGACACGTGACATAGGGCCTTCTTATCCAAAAGACAATCTCATCGCATGCTATTAAAGGGTTTTAATTTTTAAAAATGTTAAAAGAATGTTATCATTTAACATTATTTTATAAAAGATATCATCATTGGCGGGAATGGACTAATTGAATTTACGTGTAACAGATAAACGCTGCGAAAAAGAATAAAATATTCATTTTATTTTTTTTTTAACGCATAAAACGTCGTGCCTAATCGATACTTCAACGTTTTTCCCCCAAGTTTACATCTTTTATAATCATTATTATTATTACCGGTTACCGGTAATACCATTATGTTTATTGAATTTTTATGCAATAAGTTAGTCTATAGAATTATGGAGAAAAAATATTATTAAATATGACTGGCAAGGCCGTCTGATTTCACAGTTATTTGTTGTTCAATATCAGCTTTGACCTCATCGGACGCTATATATCAGTAAATACAAAAGTCCTGCAGCCATGCAGAGGATATATTCGAGTTAAAACAGTTATCATTTCAATGGACGTGATTATGATGGACTAAGAAATGAAGAAGACATAATATAATGTATAATACGTCTGAGTATACTTATTTTATTTAAATAAACCAGGTTGTCTCGCATATAACATCCATGCATATGTACTTCAGGGCAACTAACTTATAAACAAAACCGTGTTGGTTGAAGCTCGGAGGTGTTTAAAAAATATACAAAATTTCGTGGCCAAGAGTAAGTTCCTCGTACGTGTTTCAACGACTTGATGTAACATAATTACCGGTTATAAAAATTATATTAAACTTTTTTTTTCTAGGGTGTTTCTCATTCGATCAGATGCCAATGCGTGCTTATAATTAAATGGCATGGATGATGATAAAAGAATAACAATAAGCTATTATAACTTTATGTAAACAGAGTGCATCCATATGAGTATAATTTACTCGGTGAAACTAATGCACACTTTAGCTGATGCGATGGCTGCTCGCCGAATAAACTAATAACGATAACTAATTTATTCTTCGTATAATATTGCCTACAGCAGGTACCGGTACCATATAAGTTTTTTGGGCAGTGACTTAGTGTACTCGTTTTTACTTCCGGTAAAATTATATATAAATAAGTGGAATTAAGGTAGGCTAATTAGTTATAAGTAATTTGTGGAATCTATTAATATTGGGTAAAGGTATAGACTATAGGCAGGCCTATAGTCTATACCTTTACCCAATTAGGCCATTAAATTAATGAGTATTGAGTAGGCTGCTCCAGAAATGAATTAAATAAGACACAAAAAGAAGGAATAATAACGTCATCAACACTGAAATCAATGATTACGATGAAGCCAACATGCGTTTTTGTTTGTTAAAGGGGTATGTAGTTCAAAACATCAAACTATTGGGAGAATTATAGATTGGGTAGAAAAATATAGCCTATATAAATTCCTCTCCAACAAAATTTCCCCCTCTTCTACAGTCATCGTCATCTTCTTCCATGGTAACAAAAATAAATATTTTTTAAGGCTCAACCGATGTATCGGCATTTTTCTCCAATCGGCATCGGCATCGGCAATCGGCAAATTTGTTAACAAAATTTTGCCGATGCCGATGTTTATTTGTTTATCAATAAGTTTATGAATTGGTTTATATTTTATTTATTTCACCATTAGAACATTAATTACAATTACTTTAATTTCATAATAACAATTTGATGACGAATCATGGATAAAGTTCCAATTGGCAATTTTGACTATCGGCATCGGCCATCGGCAAAATTGTACCATCGGTCGAGCCTTATTTTTCCATGTTGAATGTTGATGTTTTGAACATATCAACATACCACATTAATCAAAAAAGTGAAAAAAAAATTAAAATGCATCATTCACTGACAGCCATGCGGTCTTTATTTTAAATTTTAATTATACCTAAATACGGTACGAGTGTAAAAAATGAAATTTGTGACAAAAATCACTTTGAAGATTTTCAAATCATGCAAAATATTATCTTTCTGTAGCTACATTAATGATTACGTGAAATTAAAAAATAATAATTTCTCTTTAAAGATAGTTATTTCGTGATTACAATCACGACAAGTTCATTTTCAGCATTTAAAAACATCGCATAGCACCTTGTACGGATATAGCAAGTTAAAATGCTTGGGCGAGGTTCGTAGGGTACGCCACTCTGTACGTGGCATTTAATCACCTCTCTCTCTCTGGCTTCTCTCTCTTGTCGCATCTTTTCTCAGCTTGGGTCAGATCGTTCACTCCACACAGCATCCAACCAACATCTGCGAAGAGAGGAGAAGGAGAAGATGCCTCGCAGTGGTAACAAGGTGCTTCCTGGTCCATGCTATGAATATCATTACTTCATTACCCAACAATACCTTTTTCCGTACTTATACAACGTTATAAAATATATACTGATGCAGCACTGGCCCATAAGAAGGTGGGAAATCTATTGTTAATTACGGGTTACATCACTGTTTTATGATATAGAGATCGCTTATCAAACTGCGGCTACTGGAATATAATCGGTGAACACTTTTTTTTATTACACCACCACCACCAGCATAAACCACTAAACTTCACATTTTATAACGATCTGGGTATAGATTTGTGAACTATTATTATTATATTATCTGATGTGTTCTAGAAAAAAAAATTAATAACCTATTATATTCTGGGAATTTCTTGATGGTAACTTCGTGTTAAAATAGGCGATTATCCAAAGATGGTTGATACGTAGGTTTATGGGGTTAAACCCGTAAGGATCTCTCATATTATTACATCATAACTGTTTAATACTGTATTAAGTTATACATTGTTCCCAACATGGATATTATGCAACATAATAGGACGAGAACAGTATTTTACTATTTTATATCTATAGCCTACTGTTAAAATACCGTAATTCACAATACAATAATTATTACTGTACTGTAGTAATTTTTGGGTAACTTAAATGCTTCATAATAATATATGAACAGTTTTATCCCAAACATTTGCTCGCGGTCATCACTTAAAATTCACAATCCACGTTAACAACATGAATATAAATCGACATGAACTGTAAAAAAATATCCTACATCGCCATGAGGTTTTCCCAAATAGGTACACTTAGGCTACTCAAAAAATCACAGGAAGTGGAATAACTCACGAGGGAACTACCCGAGGTGTTACCCACCGAAAAATTGGCTGAAATTTTAGGATTGTGTACTGATGTGTATCAATGCCTCTATCTCACTTTTTGTGAATGGGCCCCTGGTTTTGAAAAATTTGGGAAATCATGTTAGAAATTATAATTTCTAACATGATTTCCCAAATCACAAATTATTTTCCCGTGGGTCGTGACCCACGACCCATTAGCCTACTGATCCAGTTTATTGCTTATTATAGACATTATTTTTTGCAATAATAGGCTACATGTTTATTTTGTGCACCCGATCGATGTAAAGTTCCCATTCTGTAATTTTTGAAATTTTTATGGTAAGGTACGGTAGTCGGTAGCCTATAGGAAAATCCGCTTTTGAAGCGGAAAAAATGATATTCCCAAATTTTTCAAAACCAGGGGCCCATTCACTAAAAC
The DNA here is from genome assembly GCA_034698405.1 of Symphylella vulgaris. Lineage (NCBI taxonomy): Eukaryota > Metazoa > Arthropoda > Symphyla > Scolopendrellidae > Symphylella > Symphylella vulgaris. The sequence goes on along the minus strand of JAQGBM010000551.1, from coordinate 4,578 downwards.
TGTGATAGAGGCATTGATACACATCATGCGGTAACCAACTGGTACTTTAACTAAAATTTCAGCCAATTCGGTGGGTAACACTTCGGGTAGTTACCTCGTTAGTGATGGTATAGCCTAGGCCTAAGTTTAATTGGGTATGAGCTCTAGACATCACAAAATAATTGACCATTATGTTGTCAGGATGTCCTTATTAATATAATAAATTTAAACATGCAGTTCTGGAAGTATGTGCAGAAGCTAGTACCAGTACTCAGCATATGGAGTCGGATGAAATTGTGGCAGGAGTGGGCCTACCCCCTGATCAAGCTACAGAATTTTATATTGTAAGTACTTTTGAATAAAGTTTCCTTATGCCATTAATTAAGCACAAATAAAATGCTTAGTAGCCTATAAATAAAAATGTTACTGGTAATTTAAATCTTGGTTTGCAAATACCGAGTAGGGGCCTAATTAAAATATCATCTTCGCACCCTACCGTATTTGTAATTAGGGATAGCACTAATAAAGCCTAAAAAAATACAGGAAATGCAAGATGTCAGAGGGACAGAGAGTTCGGATGTCCGCAGTAACCTAAGCCCTAAATCTATTGATACAGCTACCCTTGAAGAAGATCAAGATCAAGCCAGCAGTGGGATGAGCAATGGTAAGTTATAATAAAGTACATATAATTATACATTTTGTGGGCTAACTAGTACCGTAAATAGATCTAGTACAGATACAGGTACAGCTATTTTTTATTGTATAGGCCTATACGTGACTCATGATTGAGTCATGACTACCAAAATTTTAGTGTGATATTCTTATTTCTTATCATATTCATTTGGTTGTACAATGTCGTAGCCTAAATTTATACTAGGCCTACGTGAATTTTGTTCTAAGATAAACTTACAACAGGTATATATAGGCCTATAATAACCTGTTGTAGGTTTTTCTAACAAAATTCACTGCAACTGCAGGAAACCATAGGCTCAGTTGCAGAAAATCTATTATGGGAAAACCATAATTTTTACTCGTATTATAGTTGGAGTTGGACAAACATGAAGTCGCACTATTTATAAAGATCGTTGTGCGACTTTTTATGTTTATCTCACTTAATACCGATAATAATAATAATAACTTTATTAGTAAAAACCAAAGCCAAAAGACCGGCTAAAAATAGCCTGTCACAGTCTCGCACAAACGACAACAAATAACCCGACGACGGGTTGAAATTTGAAGTTTGTCTAGGGAACAGGATTTACAGACTTGTATTCTGAGGGTGTGCAGAGTGAAAAGTGGATCTACACTTAAGACCTCGGTTTAAACTCTCATCCGAATTAGAATTTAACTCACCCGAAAATTCTTACCAACCGCAGACGGGGTTTGAACCGCGTACCTTCTGGATTCAGAGGCCTGCGCGCTAACCATGTGGGCAGTGGGCAACCTCTGGTTTTTTATTGCAAAAAAATTGTAAAACTAACTTATACTAACTGGGTGCAATTTTCTGTTAATTAGTTCTGGAGCAAACAGCAGAAAGGTCCGTACCTGTCGTGCCGACGTACCGTGCAGATCATGTAAGTACAGTATTGTAGCCCATAATATTATAAATTTTGCAGTAGCCTACGGTAACTTACAGTTTCCGATTCCGCGTACTTCAGAGGCTTGTAATTTAATATGCTGGTTACTGGTTAGATTACCGTACAGAAGTTACTGATTTAATAAAGTTGTTGTTAATTAGGCTAAGACGTAGGATAATAATTGGACTGCTGCTTAGATGAGTGATTGAGTGTTTATAACTTTATATTTTTTGTAATAAATTATATAAAATTACAATATTATACATAAGTTATATAGGTATATTATAATACCGCCTGGTAGTCAAGTTACGCAGCGGATCCAGGTGTTCTTCACTGCTTAACTCAAGCAGGGTGTTACAAATTCACTTACAGTTCTTTAGTTATGATAAAAAAAAATCTCCAGAAATAATTATTTTATAAAATAAGTGATTTTGTAACACCCTGCAGCGAAGAACTCCTAGGCTCCGCTGCGTAACTTACGGACCAGGCGGTATATGTTTTTAAAATATTTTGAATACTTTTTGAATAATCCTCGGCTGTTTCATCAATATTGCTGTTTGTTAATTTACATAAAACCACTGAACATCCGGCTTTAATAACAGGAATTTTTGTTAATAATAACGGTATTAAACTATTTTTAGCAAAGCCGAGGGAGAAGACGAATCCCCAAAGAGTCACAAGAAACGCGGAGGTAAAGGAAAAGGTGACACAGATAAGGAATCCGCCAAGAATACAGAAGACGGCAACGCAGCAGACTCACCAAACGGAAGCTGGGTTTGGGTACCTGATAACGCAGCACTTCCCGAACACTCTAGCTCGTTGACAAAGCAGGGAGATCCAGAAAAACCACCCAAGAACCCTGGGGACGAAAAAGAAGAAGGCAAAGGTCACGATAAAAAGTCCAAAAAGAAAGGCGCCGATGAACCAGCAGATGATGATGAAGGTGGAAGTAAGTCCAAATCCAAAAAGCACAGTAACTTGAAGGAGGCCGCGGATGCTGAACTCGGAGAGTCCAAGTCCAAAAAGCACAGAGATGGGGCTTTAGATGATGGTGAAAAGTCCAAGTCCAAAAAGCAGAAAAAAGAGGAAGGTTCAGATGATGAAGGCGGAAAGTCCAAGTCCAAAAAGCCCAAAGATGATGATGATGCGGAAGGCGGAAAAAAGTCAAAGTCCAAAAAACCCAAAGATAACGAGGATGATGAAGGCGGAAAAAAGTCAAAGTCCAAAAAAACGAAAGAGAACGATGATGATGAAGGCGGAAAGTCCAAATCCAAAAAGCACAAAGAAGAAGGTTCAGATGACGATGGCGCAAAGTCCAAGAAGTCTAAAAAGCATGGAGGAGATGACGATGCAGATGAAGATAGTCCTCCCAAGGGAAAAAAGAAACACAATAAGGAATAGACCAAGTTAATAATTTAGATTTCTACTGTAACTTCAAAATTATCCAAATAAACACAGTCATATTTCGTTTTTATCTATTTAAACGTCCATTTCTTTCACCCCGGCAGCACCAATGGAGTATAACTCTAATTACAGATTTACTCCGTAACTGTATACCACAGGAAATAAAATTCAAAGATTTCATCCTCATTACATTTTTATAATCGAATTTTATTATAAGTTAATTTTTATTTTTATTTAATAATGCAGAGTTAATAGCCAAACGAAAATAAATAATTGATATCTTCGTAAGTTAAACGAAAATGGACATATTATGATACAGAACCAAAACGTTTGTCTTGGATAGATCTATTCGAAAACGTAAATAAAATATGGGGTTCTCGCATTAAATAAAAAGATATTTGAGATAGAATTGCGAAATTTCAGTATAATTATTTTGAAATATTTTTTTTGCGACAACCCCTCAATTTATTTTTTACGTTTTCGAATAGATTTATCGTCTATGCAAGACAAACATTTTGGTGTATCACATGTCCATTTTCGTTCAATGATTATGGAAAAAAATTAAAAATTATTTTCATTTTTTATTCATTTGTCATTTATTTTAATTTTCTAATCAATTAACTTATTTTCGTTCGGCTAACTTCTGTTCAGGTAATTAGGGTTAACCTTCTTTGGTGCATTCAGGCCTTAGATTGATTAGTAATTTAGTAATAAGTCCACCAAAATCCTATACTTTAACACAGTGTTTTGGTGGACTTATTTCCGGACAGAGGGAGTATTCGTATACGTACGTATTGTCCTATCAGAGTATCAGTAGAATCAGGAATCAGGCATTTCTCGTAGAATGGAAATTATGGTAATGCAAATGTACTGACTTTGATGCTTTCGCCCCTCAGAATCAGATGAGCTTGCCGTCCCCAGACACTTTCTGAAAATTTCGTCCCAATTCCTCCCAAGGAGTTTACCTCAAAACTGCGACTGACCATATACATTTTTTACCCAGTGCCCTCAATCCTGTAACTAGGCTAATATTTTTTCCTATCAGTCACAGTCGTGGCTCACTGAATAAAATTAAGAAATAAGTTATTAAAATAATCAATTTTAAAAATTTAATTTAATTTTTTTAAATAGTTAATTTATAAATATAATTATAAGATCCATTTCCATAGCTTAATTATTCATCTGGACTTCCAAGGCGGCGATTTCAGCATTAACTTCAGCCAACGCTTGTTCATAATGTTGTGCATGATAGGCCTGTTCCTTCGTCAATACTTCTTGCTTCACTTTCAGCTTTTTCAACTTTTCCTGTTAAAATACAATAGATACATTTTGTTTAGTTATGCTTTCGAAATAAAAGTGTAGCAACTTTTGACTGTTCTATAGCATTAGCCAAGGTATAAATTCGACGTTTTTAATTATTCTGCAATTAAATAAAAAGTTCACCATCTTTCATCCGTCCGAAATTGATTAAAAAGCCGAAGATTATTAAAAAATTAACACCTCTTTCACGGTGGCAGCTGCTGTAACTAAGCGATATACCTCTGTTGACGGCAAAAAACTCTTAAAATAATTGTATCTTCGTAACCGTTGAACGGATATGGACGTGTGATACATAGAA
>JAQGBM010000550.1:0-13226 GCA_034698405.1 Symphylella vulgaris | reverse complement strand
CCCAAAAATTGAGAGAGAGTGCAGGTTTTTTTTATAATTTGGTGAAATTGAGTAATTTTGGTAAATCGGGACCGCCGGATGCGAAATTTTTTGAACTTTTTTTTTTGAAAATTTGGTGAATGACGAAACTTAAATAAAAAATTGATAATAAAAAATTCATTCTCCGGACTGGATTGGGGGGGGGGCAGCCCCCCTTGGCGCCGTCCCTGCTTAGCGCCAGTTACTATGGAATTTAGGCGCTTGTTTCTGAAGTTGAACTTAAGCGGTTCAAATGTCAAAACCGGGATGAGGCTGGTAAGAATTTCTGGTTGTGGGAAATTCTTATTTTTCTTATTTGGTTGCGCTTTGTGATGAGAGTTGAAACTACCGGTAATAATAATGTCGAAAAATTTTCTAAATTACCGGTATTACTATAAAAATTTTCCAGTTTATTGAGAAATTTTTAAACTTAGTAGGCCTAGGCCCTATTGAAATTTTTCCCAAAAATAAAATTATTTGAAAATTTTCCGAAAAAAAAACTTTTACGCCTGTTTGGAAAATTTTCCATGGAGAATTTTCTCGAATTTTTTTTTTTTTGAAAATTTTCTAATTTCTAATATTTAAAATTTTCTAATTTATAATATTTTCCGAAAAATTCACATCAGATACCGTAGTTTAAACTCGAGGTTCGTCTATGTAGATCCCCTTGCTCTCGCACACAGTAAAGAGTCCCTGTATGATGACATCTTCTTGGTCATATAGTACTAGAGAAAATTCAAATCTCACTCCGTCATCGGGTTATTTTAAATGACCTTCGTTATCGGCTTGTCGCTCACCATGCAAGTTACTTAGTCTTATAATTATTTATTATTCGTTTTCAGGTACTTACGATGGACAGGAACATACTCCCAAATTGTTGCCCTGTTCTCACACTGTATGCCGGGAATGCCTGGAACGCATCAACGCTAGTAGCCAGAACCGGAACAACGGTACCTTCCGGTGTCCAATTTGCCGGGAAACAATCACTGTACCTCGGGGAGGGGTTTGTGCCCTACCCCCAAGCTTTCTCGTCAACCAATTACTTGACCTCATGCAGCGACAGCGACGTGACGTGATTCCAAAATGCTCGGTCCATCCTAACCAAGAGCTTCTCTTCTGTGAAACGTGTGATCTAGTCTTTTGCACAGTATGCGCTACAAGCGTCGCCCACGGCGCCGGAACAAGTACCAGTACCGGAATGGGACACGGGGGCTGCGAACACACGGTTATCCCTTTTTCAATAGCCATTAAGCGCATGTCTGAAATCTTACTCTACAAGGCGCACCAGTGCATAAATAGGCTGTCTAAATCGGCCGACATAGTTACTACAGAAATCCATAAACTCGATCACAACGTTGATTTTACCTTCGAAACAGTGAATCGCTGCTTTCAAGAGATCATTAACATGGTTGAAAGGCGAAGACAAGACGTCCTAGCTAACGTTAAAAAGTTAAGGGACGAAAAGAAACGGGTCTTACAGGAACAGCTTGCCCTAATCCAAGTAGAAAAGGCCAAAGTTGAACAGGAGTGCGATGGAATCCAATATCAAGTCGAAGTTCGCAACATTACTAAAAAGATAGGAGACCTTGACAACAAATTAGACATCGTAGATTCCCTTAAAGATCCTAGGGAAAATGCCTTTATTAAATTCGAATACCAGGATTGCGAAGCCTTGGGGATAATCGAAAAATCTCTCACCGAAGTTGGGATGATGAGAACCAGTACCACTTTCCCACCTCTCTGCACTCTACACGTTGAACCCAGCGCTGCAAATCTAGTCGCAAGAGCCCTAGTCACTTGCGTAGACTATCACGGAGAATCGAGGAGTAATGGAGGGGATCCCCTACTAATCGAACTGAGGTGCGAAGATGGGGGACCCCTGGTTCAGACCAAACTGATCGATAAGGATGACGGGACGTACGAGATCAGTTTTGTACCCCCCAAAGTAGGGGCTTATGCTCTTAGCGTCAGTATATTTGAGCGACCCGTTAAAAATAGTCCCGTTCGGTTTGAAGTGACCAATCACATAAACCCTTTGAACCAGTTTGGTTCTAGGGGCTTGGGGGAACACAACTTTAACCAACCTGTGGGGATAGCGATGGATAAAGGGGGGAGGCTCTATGTCCTCGATACAGGGAACAGTAGGATAAAAATACTCGAATCTACCTTCGATTTTGTGGAGCATTTGGATGAAAAAGGGGTTGAAGATCGAGGGGCCACTGGAGTTTGCATCACCCCTAACGAAACCCTTGCTCTAGTGAACTGGAAAACGGGGATCGTTACCGAACGCACCCTGGATGGGATCGTATTGAAGAAATTTACTCATAAATCATTTTCGGAGCCCGTAGACATAGCCGTCAATTCTCATGGCGAAGTATTTGTCGCCGACAACGGGCTCAACTGCATTCTAGTCTTTGACTGGAATGGCAAATTGCTTCGTAAAATTGGCAAGAAGGGCAACGCGACGGGCCAATTTGGGTTTATAGGGTCGGTCACTATAGGTCAAAATGACGATATCATTGTAGCCGATTCGATTATTCAGGTTTTTGGGAGGATGGGCGAACTCAAACGGGAGATTTATCAGGAGGGAAGGGGCAAGGGGCAGTACGGAGGGGTGACTTTCGACGGGAGTGACAGAATTTTGGCCACCAGGTCGGAAAAATCGAGATACGTTGTCCAGGTTTTTACGTACGCCGGGGAGTACTTGTTTGACGTAGATAGCGTTCAGTCCAAGTTAAAGCGGCCCACAGGTTTAGTGGTTACGTCAGATGGTCACGTGATAGTTGTAGATCTAGGAAATGATTGCGTCAAGCGATTTAGGTGCAAATAAAAAATAATAGTTTATTTTATAGTGGCTGGAATACCCGCTATAATAGTTTATTTATTGTTTTCTTTATTATTTTAAATAATATTATAAAACCTTTTCCGAATTGAACTGCATTCGCTTCGTATATTATGTAATTTTTTGTACTTAAATGTATTTTAAACATGCTGCTTTTGTGAACAAATCTTCTCCACCAAGCTTTCCACTGATTAGGATAATAGAGGGGTGTCTAAACCATTTTGGGCAGTCTGTTAAAAGTCCATGCAACCTGATGAAGCCCAAAACCTCTAATTTTGAATTTAAAAAAATATTTGATTGCTAAATAATGCAAAGAAATCCGCCATGCTCAACACGATTGAAGCGCCGCCCGTGGAGACTGGAAGAACGTCTAAAGATAGGATGAACGATTCGAAAATGGTCATGATTATGATACACCAAAATTTTCGTCTTGGATAGATCTATTCGAAAACGTAAAAAAAATTATGGGGTCGTTGCATTAAATTAAAAGATATTCGAGATAAAAGAGCGAAAGTTCATTAAGATATACAGTAATTTGAAAAATCTTCAAATTTAATGCGACCACCCCATGATTTTTTAACGTTTTCGAATAGATCTATTCAAGACGAAAATTTTGGTGTGTCATGTGTCCATTTTCATCCAAGGGTTACGAGAAATCAATATTATTTTAGAATCGTCCATCTTATCTATAGACGTTCTATCCACGGGCGGCGCTTTAATCGTGTTGTCCAGAAGGAATACGGTACCGTAAATAAGAAATTTTAGTAAAAATGTAAAGTACCGAACTACCGGTGTAAAGTCCGTGTTTTTATTAAATTAATTGAATTTAAAAAATCTTAACTTAAACCGCAAAATTTAGAAATTCTTGTTCTAGGAGGGCATAAGTTTCCTCTTTTTGCTTCTATGGAGACTTTAAAGATGTTGCATCGTGAATTGCATACTACGCTTCGAGAAATTGTTAAATTTTTTCCTATGTAAGTCACCCACAAAATTCGGAAAATTGTCGTTAAGGGGATGACTACCTCGTACGATTCGTAATTCTTAATTTTCACTACTTAAACGACAAGCAATATTAAAAACAAATAATGTCCCGTATTCATACACTCAATTGTTACTAATTATGAAGAGAAGAATGAGTATTTTGCAGGAATGTTGACCAAAGGCTATAACGAATGTTTGTCTTTGGTCCACATTCCTGGAAATACAATAAATTTTAAAATTATAAATCCTTCGTAAATTAGTAACAATTGTGTGGCGTATCATGAATATACGAAATCTTATTTGTTTTTAATTTTGTTTGTCATACAACTTAAGTAATGAATAATTAAGAAAAACCAATAGTATACGAATCGTATTCGTACGAGGTAGTCATCCCTTAAGACTTAAAGGGAAAAGTCAATAAAAATATGCACATTTCCCGTTAAAGCACATTTCCCGTTAAAGTACAGCTAAATCTGTTAGTTTACAGACAAATACCTTCAATATATTTACATTGTCTGCTGTATAACTTAAATAAAATAAACAATTCGGAAAAAGACGAAAACATTTTGAAAAATGTAGGATTTTTCAAAATGTTTTCGTAGGCTCCTACCGTACCTATATTTCCGAATGGATTTTATACGGTAAAGAAAAATAATGATAAAAAGGCTGTTATTGCTGTTTAAAACCAAAACTTTTAGCTATATAGCATTCAACATTCGAGTTATGAATAATTTCTTCATTTATTATACGATAATACTAATTTACAGTATAGTAGAGCTAATAAATATGTGGGTTATGATGGAATTACGAGTAATTTAAGTTTCTAATATCTTATATCTTCTTTTTTTCAGATTCTTCTTTTTGCCATTAAAAAGGATTAAAAATATAATTACAGACTTTTAAAAAATGCCTCAACTAAACAGGATTTTAGTGATGACCAAATTAACTGTTTTAACTTTTGCTTTAATGACTTTCGTGCACACTAAAGAAGTCGTGTTCAGACCTGGCGTTTCGCCTGTTCGGTTTCCGGGTCCCGTGAACGACAGGGAATCTGATCGAACAGTTCGCATGGTCGATTTCGATACATCGGACATCGATCTTCCTTCCATCATGGATTCCGGATTCGAAGATGATTCAATCGAACCCTCCGTGTTCCTACCCGATCTCAGCAGATCGAACCTTGGACTTGATCCGATTCAGGCTCCGGCCATCTTATTGAATAACAACAGGCCCGTTGCAAATCAGCAACAGAGGGCCTTTCAACCCGTGAGGCCGGCCCAGAACGTACCAAGCACGAGAAACAACTTTAGGACCCCGAATATCCCCGGTACAGTTACGTTTCCATCGAACAATAACGTTAATAATAATCAACAATCGGGTCGCAACGTACAGTCGCCCCCTAATTTCAAGGACCCCCTTCTAATCTCTCCGGGACAAACAGTAATGGGAACCCTGTTTAGGGAAGATGTGATGAAAAGGTTTCTGAACAAGGGACAGACAAACACAAAGACCAACTTCGTGTCGCCCCTCAAATTCAATGGACCTTCCAATAACGCCGGAAACTTGGTGGGAAAGTCCAACTTCCAACAGCAGTTGCAGAGATTCAACAGTCAACAGCAGAGTTCCAACAACGGTAACTTTCAAAGGGTGGCGCAGTCCTTCCAATCTGGCAACATGAAGAATCTTCGACCCCTAAAGATTCGACCCGGTACAATGCTCGATGATCCGTTGAGCGAATTCGAGTTCGAGTTGGCAGCTTCGTCGTGGGTCCCAGTTTCCACGGCTTTTGGTGGAGCTGCAGACAGTAGTTCGGCAGCGGACTCTAGCAGCAGCAGTAACGACCAATCATCAATCATCTCGTTTCCGGGAAATACCGCTCCCAAGGGACAAGTCGAATCATCCGAGGTATTCGTAAAGAGCAACGGATCACCCAACTTTGGCTCGTCTAATCTCGGAAGTTCGAGTAGTATCGAGTCCATTGGCCAAAGTTCTTCTAACCTGGGATCGAGTTTAAGTTCTCATCTTGGAGGTTCGAGTTCAAATCATGGTTCGAGTTTAAGTTCTCTCCTCGGAGGTTCGAGTTTAACTTCTAACCATGGTTCGAGTTTAAGTTCTCATCTCGGAGGTTCGAGTTCAAATCATGGTTCCAGTTTAAGTTCTCATCTAGGAGGATCGAGTTTAACTTCTAACCCTGGTTCGAGTTTAAGTTCTCATCTCGGAGGTTCGAGTTCAAACCGTGGTTCTAGTTTAAGTTCTAATCTTGGAGGTTCGAGCCTGGATTTGAATCAAGGATCGAGTTTAAGTTCGAGCCATATTTCTAATGTTCGATCGAGTTTGACTCCTAATTTTCGATCCGTTTCAATCGGATCGGGTTCAAATATCGGATCGTCCAGCATAGAATCGAATGTCGATTCGAGCCTCGGTTCCAATATTCGATCGAACCTGGGTTCTTCTCCAATAGTCCATTCCTTCGGTTCTTCGTCGTGGGAAGGAGGAAGGTTGGGTGTAGCTAGCGGAGAGGTGTTTTCCGACTCCAGTAAAGAACACGTAGATCATGCTGCTCACAACGTCGCCCAATTTGCCCCGGACCACCATCAATTACACCACTCGAGCGGGGAATTGAACCACGAAGCGAGCGAGGTTCGTCCCATCAGGGTTCGACCGGATGCAACAAAATTACAAAACAACAACGGTCCCATTGAAAATTTGCAGGAAGTACCGGAAGTGATGTCACTCTTGTCCTGGCTCTACAATTGCTCTTCTACTGACGACGGACTCGGATTTTGCGAACAAGAACATCAACATTTCAGGTAAAAAAAATTGTTTTAAATAATTTCTTGATTGTCGGATTCTGGGAGAAGAGAACACAATATTGGTGAATTTTGTTTACAGCAACTGGGTGACGTCAATCCTCAAGAGATGCGAACGAAAGGACAGAGAACTTCTCATAAAGACTCTGGGCCAGATGCAGCTCCAAGACGAACCAAAGGCCTCGTCTCCGGCCAGCTTCTGGGACTGGAAGGACGACGACCAGGTCAATCCGATCCTGAGAAAGCAGTGCGCCGTCCAGAGGAGAAGCGCCAGACCGGTGTTAGCCAAAGACGTCAAGAGTCAGTGGAGGATAGTCCTGCAGTCGGATAAAATAAGACAGATTGTTCCTGTCACAGTATGCAGGTAAGCTCAGTTAGGTCGAACAACATTTTAAGTTCGACTCGGAATTAAGTCCGAAAACTCTATCAGAACGAATATAATATAAGTTAAGTTCGATACGTAGTAAGTTTGAAAAAATACCTTCGATTTTGTTTGGTTGATTTGATTTTTTAACGTTGCGGTAAGCGACAACGAAGGTCATAACCCGACGACGGAAAATGCTTTCGAAACGAAGTACTGAACTCTCACGAGACAAGTATTTTGCATAAATCCGATTTTATAAATCGATGCTGTAACGGATTTCGACTCAGAATAAATCGATAAATTCGATATTAATCGATATACCGTATCGTCCGTGTCTGACTTATTCAGTGTCGAACTTTATACTTGCTGAATTTTTTTCTTGTCGAACTAGTTTCCTGTTCAGGTTAACCGCAGTGTCTAACTTATACTCGTACCGGTTTTCGCGATCCGATCGGGGTTTCTTATTGGGTGTCCGTGTCGAGCACAACATAATTATTCCTATCGGACTTATTCTTTCAAACTTAAATTTATTTTGAGCTATTCTAGCGACCCGTCCGTTGATCCAGGGCTCAGTTTAATGTCCACAAGAAATACTGAAGGGTTCAGAAAAGGCTTTCGTAAAACCACAGGGGTTCTCAGAAAAATAATGAAATCCATTTTCCGTGACTATATGCAACATTTTCTAACTATTCTTATTTATATAACTTAATTTCATTTTTATTTCAGGACTAGAGGATCCTCTTGTAGTGATAGGTCCGGATCACCTGTAGCCAGGTCCAAGTGCGTCCAAGAATTCAGTTCGCACAAACTAGTGACTCTAAACGTGGACGGTAGCGAAAACTGCATCGCCACTCACGAATTCAAACTACCCAGTGCCTGTTCTTGCGGTTTTGTTCCCGGCATCGGACCATCGTAAAAATGATACTAATAGTTTTAAAAATAAAATAAAATTGGCTGAATAATATGAATATATTGGAAAAAAGACTTGAATATTTTCCAATAAATAAAGATTACACAGCATAATTTTTTTTAAACTTTCGTGCTGTTTGATATTAACTGAAAAAAAATTGGTGCAAACTGCCAAAAACAAAACTATTTATGTAAAGTGTGAATGTGCGTAGACAATTATTATTATTTCTAACTGAACACAGAGATTACGTATTAGGAAAAGTTAATTAATTTTGTCGGACTTATTCGTAGCAACATAATTATTTTACTAATAAAATTATTTTGCTGTGTCTAACTTAAGCAAGTTATAATAAAAGTTCTGTATTTGATACAGAATTGGCACTGTAATGAAATTGCTATACCCCGTATATTCATTTTTAATTACGTTAACTCTGCATTCATTATTAATTTTGTGAATATTTCGTTTAAAAAATCATTAACATTTTTAAGAGCTTTCTCCCAGATTTCGTCTATGGGCAATTTCTATTGAAATTTATTCCCGAAATATAATAACAAGAAAAAATACTCAAATAACCTATTTTAATAATTTTGTTTTTTTATTTGTAGAAAAAATAATTTAATTTTACTTCAATTTTTTAAAATATTTAAATTTAAGAGAGAAAATTTTTTAATGGTAAACAAAAAAATTATGAAAATCGGTTGAGTATGTTTCTTTTTATAAAGGGCTGGATAAATTTCAGTGGAATCTTAAGACCCTTCCTCTCAGATTTAGTCGTATGAGCGAACATAAGCTCCATTTTTATACGAGTACTGAGTATTTTTCTTGTACGAATGGAATTTTCGCGGTTTTGTACATCCCATTCTAAACTCATTATTTTGTAAATAGCCTATAAATTAATGTATTTTATCAGCTTTGAATAAACTGTATTTGTTTCTGTTTTGCGTACTTGTCTTAATAAAAAAGTATTACGTTGAAGAGATTATTCGTATTTTTTTCATTTAGATTATTCATATTATCTTAGAAATGAGAATAGTTATAGGTCTATGTTAGGTCTAACTACTAAAGAATTTATTCTAGTTCTTATATACTCCTTTCCTTTATGAGTTTTGGCTATTCTCTTCTGGTTTTGGGCTATCTAAGTTATATGCTGTGGCTATACAATACATACGTATACCTCGTAGTATGACTATACTAACTTTATGTAGCCATGTAGAATTCTAGATCATCCGATATAATGATAATATTGTAATATTATTCAAATAATAGGTTTGTAACAGCAGACGAGTATTATTCATTATAACTTATACCGGTATATTGATTATTGATGTAAGTTATACATGCGTACAGTATATGAACACCGTAGTAACCGTACTGTACGTTCAACTAGGCTATAGAAGAAAATTGAACAGGCTCATAAGAATAAAATTAATATTACGCTAGCTTTTTATTATCTTGAAAAAATGTACCGTACCTTCATTCAGGTAAAATCATAGGAGGTTGAACACTACTCGAAGCGTAATACGTACGAACGTATAGAACACAGTTTAAATACTACTGGCGTAGAGAATTTCAAGACTACCAGTATATACCCCTTGGTATATATACCCACCAGATATTGTTCATAACATACCTGTAGGCAATATATACCTTGGTATATATATACCCACCAGATTATTGTTCATAACATAACTTTACCTGTATAGGCAAGAATAAGATAAGATCGTAATCAATGCACTAAGTTATCATGATTGTAACTAGACGATAGTGCGAGTTTGGGTTTTTCATAATTCGAGAAAGGAGAGTTTCAGAGACAATTACTACAACCAGCCAGCTGAATAATGCCTTATTTACAGTAGTTCAAATTATTTTATTTAAAAATTTTTGAGAACAAAACTTACAGCCAATTTATATAAACTCGACTCGGCGAATATTCATATTTTAAACTCATAAACTAGTACTAATTTATCCAGTTTACTTGACAAAGTTTATAAAAAAATCGAATTTTTAGTTAGTAGGCTATACTGATCTCTATACTGATCTCGATACTCCGTACTTACGAGTAGACTAACTTAACTCGTAAGTTATAGCCTACTCGTAACTTAAGTTATACCAGATGAATAAAGGTTAACAAATAAAACAATAAAAACACTATTTACTTTAATTTTTGAAATTTCATTGTTATGCCTATTCTATTCTACAACATTTTCACAATTAAGCTTAACCTACACGTATTTTACAACATTTTGACTTAAGTGGTATTATTGTACTTTTTATTACTCTGTAGGCTGCTACATATTACAGTTACTGTACCTAGCAGCTACCTTTCAGTAGAAGTTTTGCACATTTTTGGTAAGGTCAAGTGATCAAATTAAATCATTTATATATAACAATAAAATAAGTCTAAGAAAAACTAACTTAAATTTGTTATACGTACCGTAATCAGTGTATAGGACCTAATTTAATCAACCTAATTCTATTTTTTATAAAATCTACTGTACTTAATAACACTTAGGTTAGGACTTGGGATACTCGTAGTCAACAATCATACATTACATTTTACACAAAATTTGCAAGATATATTCTACGAATTCAACATAATTATACAAAATTAATTTTAATTATTTTACAATAACTTACGAGTTAGTAACACTAACATAACGATACAAAGTTATAAGAATAATAATTTTTTCTAAGATACAAGTAGTAACAGTACAACACATGACAACATTCTAATAAAAATATAAGCTTAAAAATTTACTTATAAATATTTTAACTAACTTAACTTACGTTATTTTTTATTCCGCGATAATTGACGATTGTATCGCGAGTTCAGTAAAATAAAAACTTCAAGTCTTTCATCAATAACCATGGTTGATAATCGAAATTATAAAGAAAGCACTATCAGCCGCTGTAGAAACGTATAACCGATGATCAATCCTATGATAGGTTTAGTTCGTTTATCAGAAGTCTTAAATCGTATAAACCAAAATAATGGAGCAAAAATGTTCGTTCATTATGTATGGTCCTTGTACGAAGTTATGTACAAAAAATAAAGCCCCGCCCTTCTCGATTTTCAGCATTGGGAGCGAATCTGTTTTTGCCTCGTAAGTTACTTAAAAGAGTTTGCTGTAAGAGAGCTCACTAAAATAAATTATGTATAACCGGTGATCGGTTAATTAAACCATGCTTCATCAATATTTCCATTTTAAAAATTGCATCCTAAGCTCAATCACTTGCGACGTATCCCCAAAATTATTCCATTTATTGTGCGAATTCCATCTCACTGTTGGTCCTTATTTTTACTAGAAGACATAAATTACACGTAAAATGCGTAACTGACCCGAGAATATGACGTCAACAATGACAATAAATTTGAGCTCTCGAGCTTGTTGCTGACGTCATATACGTACACGTTTTACGTTTAACTTATGTCAGCTATTTTCATCAATTTACCGTCTACTTTTCAACATAGAGGCATTGTAGTAAACCTGGTGCAAATTTGATGGCCGCCTCGATCTGACCCTGCTCCTAGAGGCGTAACTCCTACTCGTGACAAGTCCGTGGCTTTGTAGCAACTTAGGGGAGTTGCTACTTCGCACCACTTCCTTTGCAGGAACGAAGTAATCCGCCGTACCGAACCGGTACTGTTCGTAGCGGGCAGTAACTGGCTTCCAGTCGGAGGCCGTGCTACCGCAACAGCTCGTAACAACAGGCTCCGTGGCTGGATGCCTTTTATCGTTAACAGAAACATCTAGAACATTTTAAAAAATTATTTTAGTACCTGTATTATTTTTATTTTAGTTTTGTTGGTTTGATTTTCTTAACGTCACGGAGTGAGATTTGAATTTAACTCAAATATGACCAGGAAAACCAAGAAGGTTACCACTGAGTCGAGCAATAGGATCTACACAGAGAGGCCTCGGTCTCTCATCCAAAAGAGCCGCCACTTTAAAGATCATTATTTCACAATGCTATGCGGAGCACGTGAGTGTACGGTCTTTGAACCACGTAGTGACGTATTTTGGGTTCAGAGACAAGTGTGCAACGACTGCTATAGGTCTTTGGACCGCGGTATAATTCAGGGGAACCCTAATTTTCTAGTAGCTAAGGAAGTTAGTGATTAAAAGATATAATACCTTTATTTATAGCGTTCCTATGATTGATAAGCAGATCGGGTTGATTGTTAAAGTAGTTTACGTTGAAATCCATTCTGGAATCAGCGGCCGTCGATCGAGGATTAATATCTGGATAGTCATCGTATTCGTGATTATGATAAGTGTCGTTTGCTACTTTTTGGTGAATGAGTTCAACTTCGTTCGTGTGATCATCGTCTTCGATTTCGGGATGATGGGTCGTTGTCGTAGTCGTTGTCTTATGCTTTCTGGGTGGTTTCGTCGTACGAGGTTTTCTCTTTCGAGTCGTTGTGGTGGTATGCTGGTGACTTTCGAACACAGGAACATGTCCGTTGTATTCGTCGATTATGTGCGAGATGTCTGCCACGTCGGTTGTGTTGTCTTCTTCTTCGTGGGGCATTGGGGTAGTGGTGTGTTCTTTTTCTTTCTGGGCAGCTAGAATGCGGGGCGTAGGAACTTCGATAGTTGGCCTCAGGGTTGGGTAAAATATGGGGGGATAATTGTGAGGAGAGTTTGAGGTCGTGGGTTCGGCGGGACTGCTACTAGGAGAACCAGAAGGGGAGGCGGGATAACTTACGGAAATAGAAGGAAAATACATAGGAGAAAGCGGGGTTGAGAAGTACATGTGGGGCCAACCGTAAGGAGTAGAAGGAGGTGATGGAGAAGGTGCAGGTGTAGGTGCGGATGTTGTTGAATCCATCATGGAGGAAGGCATGTAGTAAGAATAGGGCGAGAAGTCGGTAGATGGAGCAGCTGTAGTTGTGGATTCGGGTTGTTGCATTGCATACCACATGTAATTGGCAGGTGGTGTTGCAGGAGATGGTGGCGGAGAAGGGGCCATCATGTACATCATTGCGGGTGGTGACGTAGTAGGTTCTGGAGATGGTGGGGGAACACCGTACATAGGGGGTGGTGGAGGCGGAGGAGGTGGTGGTGGAGAAGCCATCATATACATCATAGCTGGTGGTACTGGTGGTGGAGAAGGTGCCGGAGATGGAGGGATCCCGTACATTGGGGGCGGCGGAGGCGGCGGCGGCGGTGGTGGTGGTGGTGGAGGTACCATGGCGTACATAGGAGGAGAAGGAGGAGGTGGCTGTAGAGAAGGCATGGCATACATCGGGGGAGGCGGTGGTGGGGGAGGCGGTGGTGGGGGAGGCGGTGGTGGGGG
>JAQGBM010000549.1:0-13229 GCA_034698405.1 Symphylella vulgaris | reverse complement strand
CTGTATTAGTAAAAACAACGGAGTTATAAAATTTCAAAAAGTGAGCAAAGTTAAGTGAATAACTCTCCTGTAGTAACCACAGATAACACAAACTTGCTGTTCTGTGGTAGTAACATAAGTTATGGTACTAACAACTCACTCGTCAGTATTAAATCATAAACACACAATTTCTAACCTTTCTTTTTATCAAAGCTGTACAGTATCAAGAGACAAGAGTACATCTTGACACTTGTCAGTATGAACATTTAAATCAAAACACTAAAAAACTAGCTTACAAATAATATATTTATTTTGTAAATAATTTTTACACATTTACATTTCGATATTTTGAGTTACATACCAGTAATTAAAACTTTTCTTATGTAGTAAATTTCAGATTTTTTCGAAAATTAAATTAACTAATTTCAATTCGCGACAAAATTAACATACGAAGTAGTAGGCTAAGTTAATTAAATTTACATGATAATTATACTGAGGGTTTATTCACCAAAATGTTTCTATAAAATCGTAATGACGACACTTTTTAGTTTTTGTTGTTAAATTAATTGTTAATATTGTAATTGGCATAGGTCTTATACCGGGTGTCTAAAAAGAAACGCAATTCGATAACTGCTATAACAATATAATCGATTTAATCATCATTTTTATAAACTCTACGTCTACGATGATTGCGACCTGTGACGATAATGAGGGGTTATATCAAAACTTATTAGGATTTCAGATAAACGGTTGAATCTTACGAAAACGTTTTACGCAAAGTTTACGTAAAAGTTTTACGCAAAGTTTTACGAATAGTTTTACGAATAGTTTTACGAAAAGTTTTACTGTAACAGTAAAACTTTACGTAAAACATTTTCGTAAAACTTTTTAGGCCTACGTAAAAAGTTCGCGTAAAGTTTACTGTAACAGTAAAATTTACGTAAAACCTGCGTAAAACTTTTACGTAAACTTTGCATAAAACTTTTACGAAAACTTTTCGTAAGATTCAATCGTTTATCCATCCTAATAATTTTTTAAATAACCCCTCATCGTCACATCTCGCAATCATCGTAGGAAATTATTATCATCGTCAGGATTTTATATTTTAGGTACGTACGAAATTTTCTTAAAATCCTGTGAATTAACTTATTTCTACGCTAATTTATTTTCCGGAAAATGATAATTTGCGGTCCAAAAAATTATAGTAGGTTAAATTCGTAGTTATATTAGAGTAGCCTTCTCATAAAAATTGGTAGGCTGCTACCGCTCGTCATTCCCAGACTACGTATAGTCGGAACCAAAAAATATAACTTTATATTGCATTAGAATTACGTAAAACAAATGGTTAATGTATGTTATTACGTGTAGTCTCTATTGATTTTACGATTGATTGCTGAATTACAATAATATTATGTAAATTTGACCGTGAACGAATAACCACCATATACCTCCTAATTTTTACGCAATTTTATTTCGCAAATGACAAGATTTTTTGCAAGGTCTTCAAAATAATGTTTACGTTTTATTTTCAATATCGAAAACCACTGAACCTTGAAAACAAATTTTAAAATGTTTCCTAAGTTATAGACATTTGTTATGCATTGATTGAGAACTGGCAGTGAGTATAAGGTCCACACAGAATCTTATAAAAAATTTTATGAATTTAGTGACCTTAGTAACATTGTTCCGCTAGAAGAAGTTTAGTAAAATTAAATCAATGCTGACGACCTTATGACTGTAGTTGGTACAGTACCTTACTAGACTACATAAAAAATATTTTTGGCTACGTAATGCTAATTTATCAGCCTTCTTTGCGGCTAGGGAAATAATGAAGAAATTAGTAGCCACATAATCGCAGACTGTGTGTAAACTGTATGAGGATATTGGAGAGAACTCTGCGTGCTTAATAGCTTATGTTTATAGCTTTTTCTGGAGTACGGTAATCAGATTCAAATCAGAGCGTCGTATGATTTTATTTTTATATAGGCTAGTTCCTCCCAGCTAACTCCAAACATGGCTCAGTGTGGTGTGGTCGCAGCCTTAGGGGTCACTGACCGCTCTTCCTTCACTAATATTATAAGTTATGCCTGCTTTCTGCTGCTTTAATAGCCCACTTCTGATAAACTCAAACTGCATGCCAGAGACCCTTTGGAAGGCAATTATAGTAAATGTTATTTATAGCACAAAATTGTAACTGTATAAAGTTAGTACCTGATGTATTGCAACATTTTGTGCAATCTCAAACATTGAAACTGACCTCTAGAACAGGGGTTTGCAGATGCTTTGCTTCCAATATCTCGTCCCCGATCATTTCGTTCCCAACAACTCATACCCGAACAATAATTGGTTCCCCGCCCCGAGCAATAATAATAATCTCTTTATCTCTTTTTAATACATTGAAGACCACAGACAGGTCTGGGTAAAAATACATACTACTGATTTGTAAAAAATACATTAATTTGTACATAAACAATTTGTTAAAAATACATTAATTCGTCCCCATCATTTCTTACGAGATGTTCAGGTACAAGTTGTTGGGGACAAGTTTCTGGATTCTGGGTATGAAATTTTGGGGACGAATTGTATGGCTCGGGTACGAGAAGTTCGGTTACTAATTGTTGAAGGCAAAGCATCGCCAAACCTAGGCCTCCTAATAATGCCTTTGAAACATTATTTTTAGAAACAAATCGGGCTGTTTTTACAAAACAAATATTAGCCTACATGGCTGCAAATATTTAAAACAAATTATACAATATTTTTTAAATTTATTAACTCTAAGACCTTAATCATTTAATAATGTAACATTAGCTTTTAGGTGGAACTTAAAGGATTTGTTCCATACTGTTCTTTTATTTCACTAGAAACAAATTATTTAACTCCTACAGTATTTTAAATATATAAAATAAAAATATAACATGCAGTTCAGTCTGTTTAGAGTGTTGTAAAAAAAAATTAAACAAAATCAATACTTTTTTATATAAATTTCTTAATGATTCAATGTGTATTTATAAGTTTCCTAGATTTTGGTCACAATTCACATATAAACAGGTATAGCATGAATGATATGCTGACGACATACGGGACAATTGCCATTATTTTCCAATATGAGGTCTAGACAAGTTCTACAGAGACAAAGGTGCCTACAAGGGAGAAGTAATATGCTACGAATTGTATCTTGACATACAACACAAACACGGACTTCTCTTTCAGTCTGCAGTTCTTCCTCTAACCTCTTCGAAACACATGTTTCACACATAGGACTGTCACTACCATGATAATTTCCACAGCAGAAGCATTTCTTTTTAGCTGATTGTTTAGATCCCTTGCTACATTCTCCTCTAGAAGTTTCCTGTCTGGCAATTCTATAAACTACCTCTCCTTGCATTTCTTCATCGCTGTCATTGATTGCATCAAATTCGTGCCTAACTTTATTATATGCAGAACGAAGCTTGGATTTGAAACCTTTGTAGGTAAGTATTGAAATGCTAGCCACGTTGTTTAATAATGTGATAAGTAGTCTTAGTGCAATTGCTTGGACGCTTCTCTTGCAAACGTAATACACTACTTTCCTCATGATTAGAACAGTCAATATAGCCAAAATGAGGCCAACTAATGCGTCAGGTGGAATGTTTCTAATGCCAGTTACAGTACCCGTGTATGCATTATGGATATATTGAATTATCATCGTATTAACATTTCGGATGCTATCTACCAGACTTGTTACTCCTTGCTTGCATGCTTCATATATGCTCGTAAGTATGAATATGCATAACTGGGGAATTAATTGGAGCAGTAACACGACTGAGGAAAATATTAATAAGAAGCCATAATGAATGCCCCAAAAAAGCTGGAGAAATATCTGCCAGCAAGAGATCAAGGCAGAAAAAATTAAGTTTACGAAGCATGTAGCGTAGTAAACTGTGGACTGAACTCCATTCCAGAAGCCTGTAATAAAACTTGAAATTAAGTCATAGATCCCAAAAACTAATTCTGACAGGTTTTGAACTATAGACGAAATATCCGTTAAAAATACTACAAAATCTTCGAGTAAACATTTGATAGTGAATCCGATTATATTCAGTCCTTCCCAAGCTCGTTCTGACAAGTTTACGATTAGTGCGACTAACCAAGACATGACATTGTAGTTTATTGTGAGTACTTTTTCCACTAGCCATGATGCAGTATTTACAACGTACAGTATTTCACTAATTGTTCTCCGTAGAATATCACCCATTTTTAATGTATTTTCAACATTTTAAAATAGAAAAACGAAAGAAAAATTGATTAAATCAAAATGAAAGCGAGGCGCCATCTTTTTTTCAGATGTAAACAAAGTATACAGACGTGATTATAAAAATGTATCCTTTTTGCATAAAGTGTCCTTGCTTATTTCCCAAATTACTTTCCTTCTGCTTGATTAGACTTGAATTGGCTGATTTATATCTTCTATTTTAAATCTTTCCTTTTATTTAACAGATAACTTGGCTACGGAAGTTAAGCTAAAAACTATAAACTAAGCTAAGAACAAAAAATCTTGTATCATTTTAAAATTTAGAGGAGCCACGTAATTGGTCAAAATTACTGTTTGCATCAAAATTTGACCAATGATTTGAAGGTCCTTCAGTTCATGTGCACCGAAGAAACTATCTTAACGACGGCAGTCACGGAACTTCAGAAAAACTGATTTGGTTGGCGGTGTGGGCAAAGAAAGGGCAAAAATTTCTCTCCGTCGGCGTAGGAATGGGCGGCGTGAACGTTATAATGAACCACATCGATTCATCGCGAAAATAAGCTGCAGTTTTCGCAATGGCGGACACTTTGTGGAAGGAATGCTCGGAGTGGTTAATAAGATGTCGAGTTTTATTAACGGACCATCGAGTAACCTGGCCGAATGCCCAGGTACTCGATTTAGCAACTACTCTACGTGATGGTGTCCTTCTGTGCCATCTGTTAAATAATTTGGCACCGGGATGTACCGATATGAAGGAAATCAGCTTACGACCACAAATGTCTCAGGTACCGTAGGCCTAATATTATTCATTTCATTTGACACTTACGAGGAAAATAGTGTGTTTGATAAGCTTATTCATTGAATTAGTATTTAGAAATAATTTTTAAGTTAGGTGAGGTTTGATATTCGATATCTTTATGGAGTAATACGGTATACGTACTAGGTAGGCTAAGTACTGCACTTACGTTGGACCATGTAACCAGCTAGTAAGCTAGCCTACTAATTTAATAATATTAATTTTAATATTACAAATTAAATTAATTAATAAATCTTTAATTTAATTAAAGATAGTGTATTAGGTAAGAGAGAGTAATCAATTTATGATTAAGGATTATAATAGATCAAGATATTAACATTGAACATAACGTAAAAGTTAAAAAAAAATCTAGAATCCTGAACTTGAATCCCACCATGAATATGAGATGAGCAACAGTTGAATAACTCGTCTTGTCCAGTCGGCTACATATAGCCTACGTTCCCAATTCAAGATAATTAATGTTCATGACATAACGCAAAAGACCTACTTCACCCAGGCAAGGAAACATACTTGTTTTCATGTAATATATTAAATGTCCTTACTCGACTATGGTGACTTCAGAGGTAACGGGCTACATCTTTCTACCTTTTTTAAGAATTTTTATTAAAAAAAATTGTGTCCCAGGATAAAGTTTAAGCACATATTATACATGCTATGGTTAACCTCAACTTTAAAAGTACCGTAAGTTCATTTCTTTAAATATATTATTTACTAAAAATAGGGAGTTAATTAAAAATGGGGTTTTTAATTTTATCAACACAGTCTACGGTAGCCTATTTAATTAGCTTTTACTAAATGGTGGTAGGCTACTTTACAATCTAGATTCTTGGATTATGGGGAAAGATTACTTTGAAGTTGGGCTTGGTTTTATCAAAATATCAAATCCAAAGTGATGTTTTATGGGGTAAAGGACCTCAGATTAGCATCAAACTAAAGTTCATAAACATATCAACATTAGTTTGAACAAAGCTAGGCTATGGGCTATATGATTTTTTGTTAAAAGTTTGTGTTAACCTAACAAAGGGTTTCTTTTTACCCTATAGATACTGCTGGCCAGTGCCACAATCATATTTAAATTTAATAGACTTACTAAGTAGGCTAAGTCTAGGCTAAATAGGGCCTGAGTATTAAAAATGAAAGCCTTAAAAATTATTGTGTACAGTTTGGTCAACTTGGTAACCTAACCTAGGCCAACACAAGGACCTTAGAATTGACTTTAAAAAATACTACTCCGTAATTAATAAAAAAAATCCCCTGATTTATGTTTGAACTTTGAACTCCCTGGTAGCTACTAGAAATTTCCGGTAGTCGGTAAAAAAAGCCAAGGAAAAAAAATCCAGGAAAAAAAATTCACGGAAAAAAAAGCCAAGGAAAAAAAAGCCACAGGAAAAAAAATCCAAGGAAAAAAAAGCCATAGGAAAAAAAAATCCAGGAAAAAAAAGCCATTTTAGTTATTTACAGTAGCCTACTTATTTACAATAATATGGCACTTGGATCTTTTTACCCCCAAAACTAAATTTTTTTTAGGCATTGGAGGTTGCTGGTCACGAAAATGTCTAAATTGAAAAAAAAATTTGCTTGATATTAGTCGTGGAAATGACAATATTACTATAATAAAGTCATAATTATTCTGGGGTCACAGTCACAACTCACAAGTGTAGTCATGGCAGTACAAACCGGCGGACTGTCATTTGGGTTTGGTTTCCCCATTGTTGATTAAAGACAAGGTCCGTCGGGTGTGGTCAGTACTAGGATGGGTGGTTGGATGAATCGGGTTATGATGAATACAGATTTAGGGATTAAGCAAAAATGTAGAAGGGGTGAGTGGGTAGTATAGAGTGCATATTGCAATATTGGTCTGTCCCGGTTGGTTTTGTGACAAAACCAGTAAATTATATTTTTAATAGGTAAAATTATGGAATGTATACAGAAATCCATTCATAAACCTTTATTTTATGCACAAAAATGGAATGTTTGTGGATGATTTCATTATTCCATAATTTTTAAATAAATAAATAAATTTAATAAAACGTTCTGGTTTTATCACATACCAGTAACTAAATGGAATGCATCATAGGAATGTGTACGGTAATTAAAAAAACAATAATTTGTATTTTAATTTTTCATAATTAATTACCGGTACTTAAATTTTTGGAATTAAAATAATTAATTTAAGTTGGATTTTTTTTTCCTTGGCTTTTTTTTCCTTGTCTTTTTTTTCCTTGGCTTTTTTTTCCTTTGGCTTTTTTTTCCTCTGGCTTTTTTTTCCGTTGCTTTTTTTTCTGTGGATTTTTTTTCCTGGATTTTTTTTTCCTTGGCTTTTTTTACCTAGATTCAAATTTCCAACCCCCTCGGATCTCTCCCCTCCCCCTCCATATTAAATATAAAACTCGATATTAATTAATTAATAAAAATAAAAATAATATTGGAAATATAGGCCTACCAATTACAGGGAAGTCTCATAAAGGTAGAGAGTACCATTGAAAAACATGTGGTTGACAGTGTTTTGTTTTTAATATAGGAAGATGTTATCAGCCATCTGCTGATTTGGTTTAGAAAAGAGTTAAAATGTCAGGAATATTCAGCAGATTGCTTGCAACACAATCATGTCCAAATTTTGTCCAAAAAATACATGTGATTTTATGGTAAACAGTAGGTGAAACCGCCAATTGATCTGCACTGCATCATTTGGCAGCAAGATCAACGACTGGTAGTTTTTCAAAACTCTGCTCCAAAACAAAACAAGGCTATGAAGTCTTTGTACGAAGTATAAACACACGATACAGCGGCCCCAAATATGATTAAAAAAAAAACCTCTATCTATCACGGTTCACAAATGATGCCATTTGAGTTTTAAGGGGTACTTCCGGTCTGAGGGGTCTAGTTTTTTTATAAATATTTCTAATTTTTGATCATTAATACGATGCAAAAAACCCCATGTCTCTATCCATCAAGGTTCGCAAATGATGCAATTGAGTTTTTTAAGGGGTTTTAAGGGGTACTTCCGGTCTGAGGGGTCTTAAAAAACATATTTCTTATTTTTGATCCTAATTAACGCGATGCAAAAAACCCCATATCTCTATCTATCCCGGTTCGCAAATTTCAAAAAATTTTTGGTTTTTTTCCCCATAGAAATACATTACAGGAAATGTTCGACCCCCTTTTTCAAGGTCAAGAGTTGATCTGAGAGCCCTGATTTTTTTAACGTGGACAATAAGCTTTTATGCTTAACACCATGGAGAAAACCCCATGATTTTATCTATCAAGGTTCAGGTCGAACGAAATCTGACAGACGGACGGACGGACGGACACTCGGACAGGTACAAACGCAATAGCATCCATTCTATAAAGGGGCCGCTAAAAAAACGGTCCGCTACGATTTGGTCCCGCCGACTTGGTCCCGGAAAATTTGGTCCCGCCTATTTGGTCCCCGGCCAATTAACGGGACCAAATAGGCGGGACCAAATTGTCCGGGACCAAATCATCCTGTCCCGGAAAAAAAATGTTTAAAAAAGTAATCTACGTAATAACTTATGTATACGGTAGCCTATAAAATCCCATGTCAAATTTTTGTGCAATCGAGTTTGGAACTTCCGATTTTTTGCCCGACCGATCTAAAAAAATCGGTCGGGCAAAAAATCGGAACGTTTGAATCCTGCTTAACTGATTCACAAAAATCGGGCGACAGAAAATTCAAGATGGCGGCCAAATTAAAAATGGTGGAATTTTTGTGCCTTCGATTGCGGACATATTCCCAAAGGCCCTAGGAAGCTGAAATTTGGATAATTATCTTATGCTGCTTTATCTACACTGCTGTGGTATATATCTACAGTATACACTGTTATGCTACACTGTTATCTACACTGTTATGCTATATATCTACACTGTTGTGGTAAAAATCGGCGACCGAAAATTAAAGATGGCGGCCAAATTAAAGATGGCGGAAATTTTTTGCAATCGAGTTTGGGCACTTCCCGTTGACCTACTGTAGGAAGTTGAAATTTTGATAGGTTATGCATGTCTGCTGGTGTGGAAAAATCGGGCGACCGAAAATTCAAGATGGCAGCTATACGGTAATTATTTAAACTTATTTATCGCCCCTTGGGACGGACTTCCGGCTATTCGGGTTATAAATGCCTTCGTTCGTTGTCTCTCATCACCTCAGCCAAACCAACAAACGAACGAACATTTTTATATGTTGGTGTTTGTTTAAATAAATAAAAAATGTTTTGAAAAAAATTTGCTTAGGTATGCATTAAACCAAAGACTGTTACGCTAATTATTAAATCATTTTTTACTTCTTTACTTTCAATACAACAGTTTTTAGCGGCCCCTTTAGGATTGGACGCTATTACGTTTGTCCGTCTGTCTGTCTGTCAGATTTCGTTCGACCCGATCCGGGATAGATCGAATCATGGTTTTTTTTAAAGTGTAAAGCATAAAAAGCTTATTGTCCACGTTAAAAAAATCAGGGCTCTCGGATCAACCCTTGACCCTGAAAAAAGGGGTCCTAGATTTCCTGTAATGTATTCCTATGGGGGAAAAAAACCGAAAATTTGAAATTTGCGAACAGGGATAGATAGAGATATGGGGTTTTTTGCATCGTGTTAAGGATCAAAAATAAGAAATATGTTTTTTTTTAGACCCCTCAGACCGGAAGTACCCCTTAAAACTCAAATTGCATCATTTGTGAACCGTGATAGATAGATCAGACATGGGGTTTTTTGCATCGTAGGCTATTAAGGATCAAAAATTAGAAATAATTGTGACATGTCATGACATTTTATGACATGTCATGGAATTTTTTGCATCGTATTAAGGATCAAAAAGTAGAAATAATTGTGACATGCAGCCTGCTATGACATTTTATGACATGTCATGACATTTTTGGCATAAAATATGAACCGTGATAGTTAGAGACATGGGATTTTTAGCATATTTGGGGCCGCTGTGCGTTTATACTTCGTACAAACGCTTCATATCCTTGTTTTTTCTAATATCATTCCGGTTTTTTTTTTTGAAATGACGTAAAATCAAATATTTGTTGTCCCTTGCTTCGTACTTTTTCGAAATTTTGCATCAATTATTCGAAAAAAATGTGTTTGAGCGCGAAAATTTAAATTGTAGGGTAATTAACCCCTTAATATAGAAAATGAGCTAGCAATCGCATATATTGAAAAATTGAATGACACAATCAGATATAATATGTAGTCGTAGATCATCACGTTAGCCTTTGCAACTTGCTGCTAATGATTATTTACACACATTGCTATCAGCGAAAACGTCAATCTTATCCTTTTTTCAAACGAGACAACTTTCGCTTACAACTTGTATATTGTTAGAACTATACAGTACGATACGATAATATCGATTGAAACATGCATTAATGTAATTATTATTTTTCATCATTACCCTTTACAATTTTTCCCTTTTACTCGTAATAAGTTTCTAAGTTACTGTTATCTTGAGTGTATTTTTTTAATAATATTATGTGAATTTTCTCAATCGGTTTTCTTTTGTTTTTCTATAAAAAAAGGAGTTCTTTATTTTTCCCAAGAAGAAAAATATTTTCACACACGGTTGTCATGGAAGCAAATGTTAATACGCGTATTTCTTTATTTTTTAAAAATATTCCATTCTATATAACGAGAATGATCGCAATGGAGAGTCAATCTGATGATCCTGTTCGCCTGTTACGAAAATACTGTATCTTTTTACTATATCCTCAACTGGCATACCGAATTTCTGTTCGTATCGCCATATATCTTCTGAATGCTTTACTCTTGCCCATTCTCCTCCTTCCGCTTGCTGGATTCTTCTACCTAAACTTCGTCATTTTCGATGGAGCTTCTCTGCACACGTACGTTCTCATCATTACTTACTTTACGTTCACCTTAACCGTTCTGATAGGGAGATACGTTGCTTGGACAGGATGCCAAGAATGGAAGCCGCTATTCGAAGAGATCTGTCGCCTTTTAGCGGGAAGTTCGAGAAGAAATCTCCGGAATTTTCTCCTGAATCGCATAATCTTGTTTTACGCTGGAGAAACTTTTACGTTCGTCGTCTATTGCGTTTCCTTTCTGAGATGGACGATGGGAAACTACGTCTACGCGACGTCGGTTGTTGCGACGGCAACTCTCTTGTTCCACCTGAATTTTACCGACGTATTGATGCTAGCGTTCGTGCGCGCGCTGGTCGAATTGTTTAGCGATTTCAAGAACGATCTTAAGAAAATTGAATCAACATTGGAATTAACGAATAACCAGGAGATGAACCTGCGCAACCTTAGACGGCACCACATGATTCTTCGCAATCTAGTGGAGAGGACGGACTCGTTCCTGGGACCCCTGACACCTTACTTCGTGTTCTGCAAGGGGCTAGCGGTCGTGGCCTTGGTCTACATCACGGTGAACACCGTTAGTAAGATAAGAGATTGTTCGGATGCTCCCGACTTTCTCTTTCTAATGTCGATCTTAGTTCAGACGGCAGCAAAGTTCAAACATGTTTGGCAACAGGGTGATGTTCTCGAAAAAGAGGTAAGTTTGGAAACATAGGAAAAATCGTTAATTTAAAATGAGGAAATGTAGGCTAAGGGGGGACTACACGAGTCCAAGTTGGAATAGTCGGGAGTAAAGACCTAATTACAAGACCCTGTCTTAACAGGTCAGGCGTCCGTGTAGGGTAGACATGAATACAAAATAAAAGTATTCTGGAGCGGTGGGAAGGCTGGAAGGCTTAAGCCACTAGCTTACTACACATGACGGAGCTTGACTTTACCCTTATGGCAACATTGGGTGATCTAAGCTTCATGCCAATATTTGCAGGTTAAATACAGTAGATGGAAAACATAATAGTTTTGATGCAAAAAAATTCATGTTCCTGCTTGAGCTAAGTTACCTAATTGGGTGTGAAGCATTTAGATTCAAATAATGTTCTTTTTTTATCGTTTTTTATTAAGATTCTCACATGCTACATTTTACGTAACTGTAACGTAAACCTTGAAATCGATCGTGCAGTATGCAGTCACTATATGCAATAAGAATTTATTTCTCGCGTGTATTCAAACTTTTTTTCTTTTAAATCTATTTTAATATTTTAAAAGCTTACGCCTTGACTACGCTACGTATAAAAATGTGTACGTTTTATTGGGTCAGATTCGATTAGCAGTTGCTATCTCTTGTATTGTTTCATTCTCGAGATGTCGCAAATTAAAACCATGTATCCGGCAAAGAACAGAGGCGATTCTCTCAATTGGTTGGGCAATTATATGGAGACTTACGGACGGATTCTATGTTATCCTCCTTTGGCCAGAAGCAAGCTTTCCAAACTCGTGTTGCAGTTAGTTAATTGCTTCTCGTATCTACTGATCTTTGCGCTGTTCGGAATGTGTATCCACGTCAGCTTCTTCGAAGAAAAGACGGAGTACGGACGGCTTTACAATTACGCCTTCAGTCTGTTCCTATCGGTTTGCGCATTTGATGTCATGATTACGAGAACCCTACTCTGGTTCCGATTTAACAAGTGGAGAAATGCTTCCGAAAGACTCCTGGATGCAGCGATCAACTTGAAATCGCCGACAAAATCATATTTCTTTAAAACTCTAACGTTTTGCAACACCCTTACTATATTCCTCCTAGTCTGTGACGTCATTCTGCTAACGTTTAATCCATGGGAATTCATGGAATTTGTTTATTACTCGAGTTGCACGGTGGTAGTCGCAAACCAGGCCTTTGTCGTCGTATTTATTCTTGTGCACGTCCAGCTAGGAATCACCCTGTACACCGACCTGTTATCCAGATTGGAAGGCGCGAGTAAATTCGGAGAACTCAGGTTGCTCCGAAGGCGTCACGCAGAGATCAGCTGGGCGGTTGCAAACTGGGATGTATTATCGTCTTTGCTCACCCCGACCGTCGTTTTATCAAGACTCCTGGCTTGTGCCGTCGTGACATATGTGGCGGTAGTGGAAAAACACTCTACTTGGGACATCGGAAATGTCGTTTCGGTATTGATCTCTGCTTCAATATTGATCGATTCACTGGCTAAATTGAGTTACATTTACTCGAAAGGCGATCACCTGGAGAAGCAGGTGAGATATTACACGATATCTTTTGAGAAGTGTTCCGCGCGATTTTCGCTAGTTTCAGCCATTACGTCTGCTAAAAAAAAATCTTTAAATAATTGTATCTTTGTAACCGCTGAACG
>JAQGBM010000548.1:0-13242 GCA_034698405.1 Symphylella vulgaris | reverse complement strand
CTATTATTGGCACCCCCAGTTATTGGCAACCAATGGGGTTCTTGTATTTTTGTTGGTTTTGATGAAAGCGCCAATTATACTAGGGAGTGCCAACCACTGGGTTTTTAACAACTTTTTGGTTTGTTTTACTAAGTTATAACATCTTAAATATTGTAGAAAATCCAATTTGAAACCGATTTTTAGAAAGCTTAATGTCTGCTCTAAAATCTTGTGATAATAGGTTTTTTTTAAAGCTGCAACAGATTGCATGGGAAAATGAAACATCTGCCTAAGTCCTTAAAGTGCCAATAACTGGGTGGTTTACCCTATTTAGTCTATAGGGAAATCCCATTTAAAAAAAATTTAAAATGAAAGCATAAAAAAAATTGAGAAAATTTTTTCTAAGATCGACAGAGTAAATCCTTCTGATGAGATTTCATGCAGTTTTAAAAATTGAGCAGGTCACCGAAGAAATTCGGGAGTTATACTCGTATATTGGGCCAAGAAGTTTAATAGGTTTCTGTGGAAGTACCAAAAGCACAATTATTTTACGCAACTTTAGAACCTATAATCTCCGGAATTTCTTCGGTGACCTATCATTTTTAAAACCGGAATCTCATCAGAAGGGTTTAATTACTCTTTCTTAGAAAATATTTTCACAATTTTCATCGATTGCCCTTGTTCTCATAGGGTGATAGATCCCCTTGCTCTCTACGCAGTACGTACGAAATATGTCAAACAATTTATTGTTTAAAAGCTTTCAATCCAGCAAATAAAGCTTTCAATCCAGCAAATAAAGCTTTCAAAAAGTTTAACAAAAAACGCGGACGGATACTGCGGAGTTCATCATAAAATATATCTTCGAAAAAATTTTTTATCGCCGCGCCCGAAAAAATTGCATTTTGTTTTTGACAAAAATAATAGATCAAGCAAATAAATCTTCTACAAAAAGTTTATAAAATGGACAGATACTGACGATTTGATCATCCTTATCTTTCTTATAAATCTAGTTTGTCATCTGAACCATTTTTGTTTTAGACAGATTTCCGCCCTAAAATATAGTCTTTATAACCTTAAAAAATATCGTGCTAAAATGGGATTTTCAAATAATATCATAATAAACGATCCCAAAAAAAAAAAATTATGACAGCTGCCATTGCGTTAAAATCTTATCGATTTAATTTTGGTTGAAAAAAAAAAAGGAGTTAAATATATGTTATACGAGAAAGAGGAGGTGGGAGTTTGCTACTGATTCACTCACTCAACTGCAGGATAAGATCCTGGCCTTGGCTGAATAACTATATACCGCCGCATATAGTATATACAGTATATCAGATCGATAACAGAAGCAGCTCAGCCAAACGTTCGCCAACAGGGAATCCACAAACCTTAATACGCTTATTACATATGCAAATCTTACGTAATACATAATCCTTTTATGCAAAAGATGAGTCGGTCTGAATGGACAGCTTAGCCTGGTATATTAAGTTACAAATCAACGATACCTTATAAAGTATTCTGCGAAGTAACGTAACAAAATGAAGTAATATTAGATTTTGTTATATGTACGAGTAGTTAATCTTATTAAAGAATTTTCATGCCAAGGTAATGAAATTTTGTATAACTCGTACACTATTGTGGTAGACGAGTATGCTTACGTTATATAGAGCTGCTAAACGAAGGAAGGGCTATGAGTTACGGACTGTTACTCACCGTATTGGCTGAAATTTGAGGATCGACTACTGGAAGTGGTATTGATAAGTTACAGAATATAATTATTAATGTATACGAGTAGTATGAAATATCAATACCTCTATCTCACTTTTTTGTGAATTGAAAAAAAAAATTTTAATCATTTTTCCCTTCGCAAGAGTATAATATTATCCAAACTGTTTACTGTTTAACTTAGGTTATGATCTTATGGCACATAAATGATAGGCCTAGACCCCTAGAGCCTATATAGATTATAGATTACCGGTTCCTATATTTCCTATACTCCGTTATATAGTAGGCCTACTCTGTATTCTGATGTACAGTATCAGGGGCGTACCGGGATACCGGGAGCTTCCCGGTATGTCCCAGTTGGTTCTTTGAAGGCCTTCTGGGTCAGAGGACCTTTCAGTCGGAAAAGAACTTCATATTTTAAAAAATTTTCGCCTCCAGCGGCACCCGACCTGTTCAGATTTATATCCCCATCCAGCAATTCTTTACTGCACCCCCACCAGGGGGGCCTACCCCTGGACCACAGGGCCCTTTTTGCTTCCTTTTCCCGGAACCTTTTTTAAGGCCAGTGACGCCCCTGCATAACAGTACTGCTGACCTGATGCGATCTGAATAATACCGGTAATCAAAAAAGTATAAGTTCCATATGAATATCGGCATCGCCTATCTATACGGGGTACAAAGTAAAGTCAAAACTATATTTTATAATATCAGATTATCACAATATAATATTAATAAAAAATATTTTTCTTTATGTATAAACATAACTATCTATAATAAATAAACTTATACATTATTTGCATATTTTTCCTTTTACTAAGTTAGTGGTATAGCAACCATCAAGCATATTAAATTCCATTCTTTATCTGTATAATATATATTATTAATAATTATTTTTACTCCGTATCTTAAACATTCCTAAGGCAATTTAATGAATATTGCAAAAATAAATTATTGGTTTATCGGACAATTTCATAATATTATTATTTTTGTTATTTTTATTCAATTATTATAAGTGGATATTTTGTTTCTAAGAACAGTTTGTTTTATAGTGTATTTACACGGAAACAGTAATTTTTCCCCATTAGATATTCTGTATATTATCCAGATTCCAGACATGCAAAAAAACTTTTAAAGGCGATAATATGATAGTGCTATAATAATAAAGTTAGTATTGTAAACATAATCTATTTGTTATGGTTATCACAGTATTAACTTAACATAGAAGGGTTGAACTCGGATCTTTGCTCATACGAAAGAGCCACAACTATCCTAAAATTCCCACCAACCCTGAGCAGGAGGGGACAGGGGAGGAGTATAAAGGTCGCTTCAAAATTTACGATATTTTGTCCGACCAATTTTTTCCGTAACCCCTGAACGAATACGAACATAATATTATGTATATCGAATGCCCGTCTTAATAATAATTGTATAGATATTTTCGAAAACGTAATAATATTTTGGGGTCACACTGCATTAAATAAAAAGATATTGAAAAAAACTTAATCGAATACGAAATTTCAGTTTTTCTCAAATATCTTTTTATTTCATGCTGTGATCCCATAATATTTTTACGTTTTCTAAAAGATCTATCCATAGGAAGGACATTTCGATATTATAATACGAAATATAATCTTATGTTCATATTCGTTGAGGGGTTACGAAGAAAAATCAATATTTAAAAAATCGGTGGGGCCAAAAAATCGTAAAGTTTGAAACCTGCTCACTTCGGATAGTCGTGCGACTCGTGCCAAATACAGTAATAATGGAACTCCAAATGTAGTTTTACTGTAATGTTTGTTAAGAGTTATAGGTCACAAAGGGAAATGTTTATAATCTTGAAAATGTTATTATTATACAAGACCTTCAAATTCTTTTTGTTCTGGGGTTAAAAGTTGGTACTAAACTGCTCAATTTTACACAATAATGGTCTAAAGCTAAACCATAAACTTAAGTTTAAAACATGCAAAGTGCGCAGAGAGTTTATCGTTAATTGCACCAAAATGGAAAAGTTTGGAATGCAACCAAAATATCATTGAATAAATTTTATTTTTATTATTGCAGATATTCCAGTCCTGCATAGTGGGATACTTTGGACTGATATTAGCGAACAAAGGCAAGTCATAATCTCATTATACTATAGTCTATATAATTGAATAAGATTGCTTATTAAATTATACTTTATTTTCTCTGCATGATCTGCGATTGTTCAGATAACTGTATTATCATAAGTTAAGTTACTGTATGTACTAACGAGTAAGTTATACATATTGCACAGGGTGACTCAATTGGTTTCTGAAATTGCTTTCGTGTATGGCCGGCTGATATAGGAAATCCCAGTATAAAAATTAAAGTATCAAGAAAGTTGTGATTTTTTGGGGGGATTAGGGCTTAAACCATTCTGATGAGATTTCCGTTTAAAAAAAAATGTCAGTCACCTCCGAAAGGCGAAGCACGTGACATATATTTAGGTTTACGCATATTTGGAACCTAAACTCCGGAATTTCGGCTGTGATATATCATTTTTTAAATCGGAAATCTTAATTATTAGCAAGCTATTAGCCTACTTTGGGTGTAGGTGCAGAATGGGACCATACCAAACTTCCTTTGCATTCTACGATGGAAAGAATATTAGAAATGTACAAAAAGATGTTAATTGGACCACTGAATGCATACGAAGTTTGGAACAACCCAATGTACAATACAACGTCTTACTGAACAGTAGTAGCGCAATCTCAGATTATTGGAAGTCCATATTGAATACCCAGCATTGATAAGATACAGGAGGTATACTGCTCCATCGTAGGAACATATTTCACAATTTTATTGATACATGCGATTCGCGATACAATTCGTGATTAAAAGAATGTTTAGTTAATTATTTGGCCTAGGTCCCCTATAAGACCAAGGTCATTTTTAAGTTCCCGGTTTTCTTAAAAAAATACGCCTCTTCACCAATAACTTATAATGCTAGTATACAAGTTAAGTTAGTATAGGCTTTTATTAAGAAAACACTCAGGTATCTCATAAAAAAACTAAAAAGTACGAGTATGTAATTAACGATCTTGTTAGTGTACAATACTGTAAGCTACCGAGTGCGTAAATTATTTTAATTTACGCACTCGGTTACTTTACTTTGTTATACAAAACTTTACTGTATCGCGTATACCGTTCTGAGTTAATTAACTTGCGTTAGTTTAGTTTATCGTGTTAGGTTTCAAGTATAAAGCGGCCTAAATTTACGTCAATTATTTACCCAAGAGAACTAGGCACGAGGTATAATACATTCTTACAGGTGTACTATATTGGCTTGCCAACTACCTGTAACACGTACTATAACGTGTAACGTACGTCTCTCACAACATGTTGTGTCACTCTGTTTTCTAATATTATTAACTCATTATAGAACCGTATATCGATAAGTCATAGATAAAGCACACACTACCTACACACGTTGCATGTTACTTTGCAAATCGTGTTATCGTTGTTGCAATTACATAGCGCTCCTCAGTGATAGTCAATCAAAATAGCTATCTGTATAACGAATGCTATCAATTAGTTTTCATTGCAAACAATGTTGTAACATCTTATGCAAGTTATTCACAATAAAAGTTTGGAAAATAGCTAACTTGCTGGCAGTATTATGGGGGTTATGGGATTTATAGTAACCCTTAGTGAACTTGGACAACCTTACTGAATTTGAGTGCGTACCGGTATACCTTTTTTATCATATTATCAATTATGAACAATCATAATATCATTAAACGTGTTAATTAAAAGAAATCAAAATACAGAGTAAAGGGTAGTTCAGGTACAGGTTTAGTCAGCCGACAGCTTGGTATCAAGTCCAGATTGTAGTGTCTTCTAAGTTCTAAGGGAATGGATGGGTGATCTATGATCTGAATGACCCTGATCCAGTGAAAGTGAAACTAAGGGCGGAATCCAGAAACACAAAACATAGACTCATTAACGTAACTTATTTGAAAAGAATAAGCCAATAGTGTAGCCACTGTAGCCTACGTAAAAATGGCCAAGCTCCTTCTCAAAATTACGTCAATGAGATCTTCATTTTTTTTTTGTGTTTCTGGATATCACCCTAATTAACGCTTTAAAAAATTCGAAATATATATTTAAAAATTTATTTAAAATAATTTTAAAAAAATTTCAAATAAATACAGTATGCAAATTTCAAATAATACGAGTAGGCTATTAAAATTTTGAAATTCTTTTAATAAAATCGGTGTATTTTTAAAAGAATTTCACTTTCACAAAAATTGTCACAGAGCTGAGGTCCAATCGGACCAATCCGCAAAATTAGGAACAAGTTATCCGTAAAAAAAATTGGTAGATTAAGAATAAATCCGATTATACAATATTACGATTCAATCAGATTCCCTACAAGGAATCCAATTAACTGTCGTCTGAAGACCTTGTGCGCATCAAAATTCGATTCTATAGATTTCCTCGAATCATAACGTTCGAATAATTCCGAAATTAAATTAATGATGAGAATACGGAATAGCTTGCAAAAATCTATCATATAATAGAGAATTTTTTTCTATAAGGCCGAGTGTGATTTCTTTTACATCAATCATTCTTATTGAAGCTAATCTTCTTCTTCTATGTACGTTTCAGATGATGAAAATGCTGATAAAACTGAGCTGAGCAATGCAGTTGTTCTCTTGGGGAGTGGCATTATTGCCATTATCTTTTACATTGTACTTTTGGTGGGCGTCCTTATGGTAAGTCTAATTAATAAAAAAATAACCTACCCAGAAAATACCATAATCCCACAAAAATACCATAATCAGAATAATTATTATTTAATCATCTCTATCATGAATCAGTGGCGGATCCAAAAAAAAAAAAAAATTGAAGAGGCCGAAATTTTTTTTTCCAAATATTTTGAACATATGAGTAGGCTGGGGCCTGGGGGACGGGAGCTCCCCAGCCGCCGGAGGCAAATTTTCTTTCAGAATTTAAGTAAAATTTCGTGAATTTTAAGTCAAATTAACATAGTTACTTCCGTTAAGAATAATTTATGTACTAACTTACGAGGGTTCGGGGGTAAAACCCCAGCAAATTTTGTAAAATTTAAGTGTGATTTTGATATTTGGTGAATATTAAGTTTTTTTTTTAAGTAATAGCCTATCAATAAAAAAAGGTAACTTTATTTTTGCTTTTTTTTTGGGGGGGGGGAGGGGGCGGCCCGCAGGCCCCCTCTCTAAATCCGCCACTGATATCCATTCCATTTTGACATTTATACTTACAACTTAGTAAAACCCTAAAGTTCTAAACCCTTGATTACTCGAAAATATCCTAACTCACATACTTCTATAATAAGGTATCCTCGAATTTATTAAAAGTAGCCTAATGGTACCTCTAAAAAAAAGTAATTTCACGTGTGATTTTTTTCTAAACATACATACAGACTTCTTTACAAAGGGGTAAAGAAATATAAGTTATTTACGAGTAGTCGAGTAGAAATGTTAAAAAATTAATAACTCGATTAAAATAAATGCTTGGAAGATAATAAAAAGTGGAAATTACTTATAAAATATCTGTCTTTTAAGTTAAATAAACTATTTTTATAACTTATATATTCCATCTCTGTAAGTTATTCACGATAGAGATTATGCAGAACTCAAGTTTTTTTCACACATTTTAATTAAGTTCTTTAACTTTTTTTAATAGGGAAAGCCATCTATGATAAGGATATGGGTGATATTTGCCACTTTCATGGTTTCTCTGTATATAATTCTGCTCATTATAGCCATTGTATTTAAGTTAGATGTAAGTACCGTAATATACTTGTTTTTCGTATAGATTCTTATAATTTTAATAATGCTGTAATATTGCAGATCGAATGGGAAAAAATTGCAGCTGGCGGAGTTGTGATTTTAATACGAGTAAGTACTAAGTTACATTGATGCTTTAAAGATCTGGTACTGAAATGTGTGTATCCTTTGCAGGTTTATTCAATAGCGATAGTCAGAAGTTTCGGTAGCGAAAGGAGAAGGGAAATGTACGAAGAATACCGTCATGCTATTGGCCCTAGTGGCCCCAGAGTGACCACATCAATAAGCACTTAAGAAAAATGGATACTGAACATTTTTTCCTAATAACTTATAATAACAATTCTCTTGTAAAGTAATAATAATTTATAGATATCCATCAATTCGTACTATAGATCACAATAAATACTATAGTACAGTAGATGGTGTACAGAATAATATATTTTGATAAAATAATAATGAACAGTACTGCCATAAATGTCAAGTGTTAAATATAAATAAAATAAGTTGAGGAATGATAGTAAATTGATTTACTTTGTCATATTGTGATGGGCACCATAGTGAAAATGTCTAAGTCATGAACATTATTGGATCTTCAAGACAAAAATGTCATGACTGGATGCTAATTATTCTTCGGTAACAATGACAATGTCTTGACGCTAGATAAAACTTTTTTCTTTGCTCTCGTTAGTTTGGAAGACTTGTCCGTTAGTCAAAGTTTTACTTAATATTGATAAGGAAGTTAGACTAACATTAAAGGCCGATCGTATACAAATGAGAATGAAGTTAATTTTCTTACATTAGCGGAAATATGCAAGTCATTTTTAGATTAATCAATGGATTCCGACCGACTTCGGTTTTTTCCAACCTAATTAATTTTTTATTAGACCCTTACTCGTATACAGTATTATCATGAGTTAATAATATTCTTGGTATTACCCCGTATGTTACTCAGTATGCTGGTAAGGACTGTAATAAGTTGGGTTGGCTCGGGTTTCAAGTCCTCGCATTCCTGCACGCTAAAAACGATGGGTAAATTTGGGTTATTATTATGAGGATAACTCAAATTTGGGTTAAAATATGGGCTAAATTTCCCATTTTTGAGTTATGGAAATCAGATGTATGAACCAAAACTGGACTATTAATTCTGTCCATTTTTTACTCATAGGCTATTATTTTGAGCTATCATAATAACCCAGAATTTGGGCTAGATTTTAATCTAGCGTTTTTATCGTTACGTGGGTCATCAAAAATATTCTCGGTCTCAATAGGCCTAAACTTCCAAAATATTTTCTTGGTCCCTATTCGATCTCCTATTTCATCCATATCTCTTTTTTTTTGCGGGGGGGGGGGCGGGGTTGTAGGCATTCGTACCCCACCCCCAGTTTTCCGCTACAGGGCTTTCGAAAAAGTAGTCACAATAATAACTGTTACAGATTTATAGGCTGCTTTTAACTTGATAGCTCTGTTAACACAAGCTTCTTCTGCCTTTCCGAGTATTCAACGGCTCAACCGAAACTCCGATAAAGCGGAAATTTGTGGAAGATTACGGACATTAAGCCCGGGAGCGCTAGTTCCAACAAACTCAGCTTTTTGTAAATACATATAACCAGGATATATAAAACACGGTGGGAAAAAAATGAGTAGAAATCGCACCGGACCAACTATATGAGCCTCTATTTCCGAGCTAAACAGAAAAGTGCAGAACGATGAACAAACAACAAACTGGCTGCTGTATATAATAGCAATAGACCGAAAATAGCATGCCCCAATGAGCTGCAACAATGATGATCTCTATTGAGTCTCTCGTTAAAAATACACATTGCTCGCCAGAGTGGTCTAATAATTCTTTTTATAGGGAGTATATAAAACATACCGCGAACATTTGCCAAAACACTTAAAAACTTTTAAAAAATCACCTGCTCTACGAAGTGTTTAATCTTAATTTTTAACTAATGTAGCGAAATTACAAACTAAGTATTTTGAATTGGATATTTTATTCGTAGGGATATACAAAATTCTGTATTAAAGAGAATTCCCTAAAACAGGAGAGTAACAAATATTTTTTTTAGCTGAGCCTGTAGGAGATGTGTCTCCCGAAAGGTAGAAAACCGTATGGTTTTTCTCAGTTTCGTCTACCTCGTACGATTCGTACTATTGGTTTTTCTTAATTTTCATTACGACAAACAAAATTAAAAATAAATAAGGTCCCGTATTCATACACACAATAATTGTTACTAATTTACGAAGGATTTGTAATTTTAAAACTTTTAGTATTTGCAAGAATGTGGAACAAACGCTATAACGAATATTTGTCTTTGGTCCACATTCCTGCAAATACAATAAATAAAATTACAAATGCTTCGTAAATTAGTATCAATAATTGTGTATAAATACGAGACCTTATTTGTTTTTAATTTTGTTTGTCGTTTAAGTAATGAAAATTAAGAAAAACAAATAGTACGAATCGTATGAGGTAGTCATCCCCTTAATGGACTTAACTATGGTTTCTTTTTAATACAACCCCCCACGTGAGCATAAGCACCCTTTGATGACAACTTAAGTGAATTAAGTAAATCCCCAAAGCCGTTATACCCACCTATAGTACATTCTTCCGAATAATTAATAGCCTAAATATAAAAGTCCGTAACAGTATCCGTAATAATTTCCCAGGGACCGGATTTCGTACTCAAGACAGTTGGTTAAGACAGACAGCTGCGCTGGTTATATGATATGGGTTTTAACAACTACGAGGTAATGTTAACTATGGGCTATTGTTGGTCAAATTGTTGTATAAAGCATAATATACGAGAGATGCCGTTATAGCTTATTAAATAAAGAAAACACCACATAGCACATAGGCAGTAAGATTTTTTTATTATAAACTGTACATCATAATAATATACCCCAAACAGTTTAATCCGGCTGAGGCTCCGGCCAACAGGTGGGCAAAAACATGGGGCGTAGGCCTATACTGGGGAGGGGGCTTATCTTGCTAGCAGTCCGATATTTAAATTACAACTCAAAAACTTGCAATGAAAAGTATAAGAAAATGGAAAAATCAAGTAGGCCCTTACTTACTCGTTAGAGATGCTGGGCAACTCGATCTACTTTCAAAATTGATTATTATGTTATAGTTAACTACTAACTACAGCTCTTTCAGATGCAACTACATAAATATTTATAGAGTAAGGAAATTAAAGGGGGGGGGAATAATACTGACTCAGCACAATCTTATTCTTATTATCAAAACTTAAATTAGTAACAAAAACGTCAGAGGACTGACGCAAATGATTTTATATTTCGTAGAGGGGGGGGGGGGAATAATACAGGACTTAGCACATTCTTATTCTGAAAACTTAAATTAGTAACAAAAACGTCAGAGGACTGACGCAAACAATGTTAGTATAATGGTTCAAAATGATTTTATAAATTACAATGTTCACGGATAAAAATCATCAGAAAATCATCATATGGTTCAAATGCACCATTTGGAACCATGGTTGCGTTGGTGCAATCGCGGTCCTTAATATTTTTTATAAATTTCGTCCTCTGAGAAAGAAAAAATTGAACAGCATTAAAATTTAGATTTTATTGAATATGTTCCTTAATAAAATCTACAATTGGTTTGGGCAGCAACCTGTTTGCGTAAGGCACCGTGCTCGTAGCAATAACCCTTGCGCAAGCGCACTGCAGGTTATCGTAACGAAACTTAAGATCCGATCTTTCCTTCTTTTCGAACACTTTCCTGATCGTCGGTTGGTTCCAGGTGGCGTTCCTGGCGTCGATATGAGCTCCCCTATCGGCAATTTTAACCAAAACCTTTAGAAACTGCTCGTTAATAGGCTCTTCAATCATTTGAACGGGTTCGAATCCCATTCGGTTTTTGGTTTTGACGTTAATTACGACTTCGGAATCATCGAGAAGAGCGCCGATCAATTCGATATTGAACGTTGCACAATCATTTCTGATAAGTAGATGCATCAAAGAGTTCGAATCCCCGTCCCTCAGATCCAGATCAATCAACTTCGACAACAGTCCCTTGTTTTCGCTTAAAGCCTTCGCCTTTTGTGGAATGACGTCAGAGAATTGGAACTGAAGTGACGTCAGGAGGCGACAGAGCGTGACGTAGAGTTTAATGCACGTGTCTGGCACCTTTTTGCTCGTTGTCGCGTGCGTTAGTTTGTTAAAGCACGCGATTGACAAACGCGCGATGGAATGAAAATGAGAAATGCGCACTTGAGTTATTTTGTTCTTTGAGCCGAAATGTATCTTGAAACATTCAACCACTTGGGAGAGCGAATTAAAATCTAATTCTTCCAAAGATGCAAAATTTTCAACGCGTTTTAGATCGTCGGACAAGAAATTAAATATTCTGAAAAAGGACAAAAGGTAATTCGGTCCCGGGGTAAAAGCTAGTAAGTTCCAGAATTTTTTAAAACTTCCCTCTGATAACCTGACAACTGTATGCATTGCTGACTCATATATTTCTTCATTTGTGTGAAAATTGTGCTGATTCTGTGTGAGAAACT
The DNA here is from genome assembly GCA_034698405.1 of Symphylella vulgaris. Lineage (NCBI taxonomy): Eukaryota > Metazoa > Arthropoda > Symphyla > Scolopendrellidae > Symphylella > Symphylella vulgaris. The sequence continues at coordinate 1,214 of JAQGBM010000548.1, read as the reverse complement.
CGTAATTTGCCGAAAACTCTTGCGTGGGTTGTAGGTCAAACTTTTGGCAAATTCCCCTAGCTTTGTTCCACAGCGTCAAAGGAAAGTTCAGTTTATTTTTTTTCAAAATTCTCGCGGCTCCGGCAATTTCGTATAATTCTACCTGTTTTCGTGGTGGAGCACCGAAAATAAATACTCTATCGGACGAATTATTGTAGGGTTGTGGACAAATGCCAAGATCGTATGCATCCCTTCCATTCCCCGATTTTAAGTTTGGGTCTGCTGCTCCCCTCTTTATTAGGTATTCTGCGCTGTCGTCCTTCTGATTCAACACTGCGTGGTGTAGAGCGGTGTAACCCTGTAGATCCACGACATTTATGAACGCACCACTTTTAGTTTCAAGTTCAACAAGACTTTCAACCAACAGAGAGTATTGACAGTTTCCATCTCTCGCGTCTATCATTAGCGGAGTCATAGAATATTGCCAAATCGATGTTCTAATGTTAATGTTTCCCTCATTAACCTTAAATTTTTGGATAAAACCATAGTCAATACACAAATGTAGTACACAATCGCCATCGCCGTTAACAGCTTTCACATTCGCCCCTCTTTCCATTAACATTTTTGCAACTTTCATGAGATGAAACTGAATTTTATCCCAGCACTGGGACCGAGATTTGTAATTTGCCAGGGTTAAAAGGGGGGTTTCTCCGCGTAAATTGGTGGATTCGAGATTGATCGCCGGTTGATCCAAGAGAAATGCAATTACCTTATATACTGGGTTGGTATTTATTGGGTGACGAAACTGACGATTGACATTATATTCGGGGTGGTAAATGGCATCGTGCATAACACTTGATGATGACCGGTCGTGCCAGCCGTGCCTTCCTTCATTCTCGACTTTTTCGTACTTGGCGTGGCGAATGGCTAAATGTAAAACGGTGTCCCCATTCACGTCTTTTGAATTCAAGTTAAGTCCTCTATCGACAAAAAATTTGATCAGCTTTTGGGAAAAAAATACGTGTGTTATGCACCCAAAACACTGTTCATTATCCAAATACTTGAAATCCGCACCCTTTTGACACAATTCTTCCAAAATTCGTATACCTTCATTGCCGTTAAAATAACGTTTATGTTCCATAGCTTCCTTCTTCCATTTTCTAAGACAATCTTTTAGTTCGTTCGTAGGTGATGATATTATTGCAGCCTTATTCATTATTAAAACTGAATTTAAG
>JAQGBM010000547.1:0-13244 GCA_034698405.1 Symphylella vulgaris | reverse complement strand
ACCCCATACGACCGGAAGTGACCCCATCCGACCCAAAGTGACCCCATAAACCGGAAGTGATAAAATCTCGAAAACGGTTTTACACTATTTACAGATTTCTTGAATTTTGGCACGGAGAATATTATGCTTGGAGGAAAGGTCCCTGGTGCAATTTTCATAAACTTTGCCCTGGCCAATTTTGGTCAAACTACCCTCAAAGTTTGCTAAAACAAATTTTTGCGCATAGCCCATTGCACATGCCAAGCTGGGGTTAATTGGTCTCTCAAACACCGGGGATTTTCTGCTTATTTCTCGCATTTTCATTGCTAAAACTTTTGGGCTTATACGTGACAAATTACGGCCCCCAGATAGAAGTCATGAATTGTTAGAGTGTCAATGTGATAAAACAAAATTCATATACTCGTACAGCCTCGATAAAAAATATTAACAAATTATATTTTTAAATAGAATTCTTCTATACGTACATCAAGCAAAATTATTGAGTTGAATAATCTATGGAGAGGAGGAGTTTACTTCGTTTCAAATGAACCCAGATGGTGCTTCTCTTTAAACGGTAAGACACGAAGTTATAAACTACAATAGCATTGTGTTTGGCTACCAAAATCTGTAAGTTAGTACAAATAATGGCAAAAGGTTGTTGGAATCTCAAAAAATATATTTAGCTTACATCAAATTAAATTAAAACGTAAAGATGTTTATTTTATTTGTCATTACCACTTTAACCAGTTATTAATTTTTTTAAATAATCTTATTTTACACTTTGAGAAAAAGCACAAAGGCATTTTAGTATACAGAGGCGTGGTTTAGGGATGAAAAAATTGTAAAGAAGCATATTTTAAAAATGACTGACAAAATGAACATCTTTAAGTTTTAATGAAAGTTAAAGGCATTGTTTATTATTACTAACTGTATAATATACAAACCTTTTCCAAGTGCTCTCACCTTGTCGTGGTGGAAAAGCTTGTGTGCCTCTTTGACCCGGAGAGCTATGTCGGCGGTAGTATTTTTTACCAGAAGGGCCTCCCAAGTCAAACAGGTCAAAGGGTAGAGATCGGTCCTCCTGGAAGGGGGTTGGGGCAACGGGCCAGCAACCCGCTACCTGTAAAAAAAACCGTGCCGCTAAAAGAAACTTCATACAAAAAAGTCCATCTGACGGATTAGACGGAAAAAGACCAAAGCGAGTTAAGAGGACTACGATTTTCGGAACATGGAATATTAGAGGCTGGAGTAATAAGAGAGAAGAGATACTGAACGAGCTAAGTAAAAGAGAGATAGATGTGATGGCCCTGACAGAAACAAAAAAGAAAGGAGATGGTTTTGAGATGTTGGGAGAATATATGCATTTTTTCTCGGGAGTACCAAAAGATGCGAGAGCAAACAGAGGAGTGTCACTACTGATTAGGAAAAGTTACAAGAAAATATTAAAAATTGGGAAGCAGTAAGTGAGGAGATCTTCAGGATGTCTTTAGACTTAGATGGGAGAAATATTTTAGTGGTAGTGGCATACGCCCCTAGTGAAGATGAAAATGATAAAAGAAAAGAAGAATTTTACGAAAAGCTAAGTAAAGTTTTGGAAGAACGGAAAAAAAGATGAGAAGTTTATTATAATGGGAGATTTTAAGGCTAGAGTTGGAAAGAGGAAAAAAGACAAGACAGTGGGCAGTTTTGGAGAAGAAAGAGTAAACGATAATGGAAAGAGACTAATTGAATGGTGCAAAGAAAATGAGTTGCGAATTTGAAATGGATTCTTCCAGCATAAGAACATTCATAAATATACGTGGACTCAAGAGACAAAAGGCTTGAAATCCATTATAGATTATGTAATTGTTGACAGTGAAAAAGGAATAGGGATAGAAGATGTGAGAGCATATAGAGGAGCGACGTGTGGTACTGATCATTTTATGGTAGGAGCCAGGATAGTTAAGCCAAAGATAAAGAAAGTAAAAAGAAACTACCAGAAAAATCAAGGGAAAGAGGAAGAGGAAAGATATAATTTGGATAGCTTCATAAACGAAAGTACGAAAGTTCAAAAGAGATTAGACGAAAAGATACAAAAAAGAATTGACAGTTATGATGACAAAACATACAGTAAAATGATAGAGGTGATGAAGGAAGCAGCGAGAGAAGCTCTAGGAATTAGATCTGAAGGACTGAAACAAAACGGAAAATTTTGGTGATGGAAGAGATATATAGGAGAAGAGATCAAAGAGAAGAGATCAAAGAGAAGGACAGACTATACAGAGATGGATGAATACAGGGAATTTGGAAGACCGGAAGAATTTAAGAGACATCAGACAATATTAAGGATGAAGATAAAGAAAGAAAAAACACCTATCTTGGGAAAGAAAATGTAAAGAAATAGATACCTATCTAGGAGGAAAAAGATCCAGAGAAGCATGGAAGGTCATAAAAAATCTAAGAGGATCAAAAGCACAATGAGTAGGATTTATGGTAAAATTATTAAGAGAAAGATACAGGAAGAGGAAAGTTATGAAGATATAGAGGAACAGTTATGGTTTTATGGTCGATCGACCACCGATAACATTTTTTGTCTGACGCAACTTTTGGAACAGGGGAACAGGAACTTGGAATTGATAACACCGGAAGTTTGGGAAAGATACTACAAAGAACTTTTAACAGAAAACAGAGAAAACTTCAGAAAACCGGAGATATTGGCTAACATTGAGATGATAGGGCAAGAAATTATTGTGAGTACTGAAGATGTTAAGAATGCAGTAAAGGCTATGAAAGGAGATTCTTCTCCAGGGCCAGAAGGTATACCGATTGAACTGATAAAATATGGGACGAACCATCTATACGAATGTATGGCGAAATTGCTGACCCGATACATAAATGGTGAAGAGATTCCTGACCAATGGAGAGAAGCATACATGTACTCGATACATAAAAAAGGAGATAAAAAAGAATGTGACAATTACAGAGGGATATCGGTGACTAGCACAATGAGTAGGATTTATGGTAAAATTATTAAGAGAAAGATACAGGAAGAGGGAAGTTATGAAGATATAGAGGAACAGTCTGGTTTTAGAACTGGTCGATCGACCACCGATAACATTTTTTGTCTGAACGCAACTTTTGGAGAAGAAAGGGAAAAGGAGAGGAGAGGTACATAATAATGGTGTTCGTGGATCTTAAAAAGGCCTATGACAGTGCTCCTATAGGTAAAATGTTAGAGACTTTAGAACTTTCCGCTATTAATGTGACCTTGGTAAAGGCAATAAAAATGATCTACAGAGAAATGATTACAAAAGTGAAAGATGGAAGAGGATGGACAGATGGTTTTGAAGTATCAAAAGGTCTGAGACAGGGTTGTTGCCTCTCTCCCATGCTTTTTAATATCTATGTAGAGAAATGTTTGAGAAGATGGAGGAGTTGTGAAGGTATGGGTATTCCCATAGGGGACAAATATCTATATGCGTTACATTTCGCCGACGACCAAGATATAATGGTCCACTATTTCCTACCCAGCCACACAAACGCTATGACAGTGACAACCTAAAAATCTTTGACCATATCTATGAGATGGAAAATAGGTAGAATAGAAGCAACAATATCATTCTGCATGGAATCTCAAAAAAAAAAACTAAAGTGTACGATGAAAAGTGGAAGTACTACACAGCAAAAAAAAATGCCATAAAATTGACTAAACCAGTTGAGCCCTAATTCTAAAATTAGCGGCATTAATTAACCTAACTTAAGTGACATGCTGGGGCAATTGGACGTGGAAAGGTTATGTAGCGCGCGTCATGCCCGTTCTGCCAGTTTGTTCTAAACGAAGTTGTCCCTTCGTCAAAAATTAAAGAGACGCCTACTACAAAAAAAGTGAATATCATCGAAGTTTACAGGGGTACAAATGTTCCTATTGATCCGGAGGAGTTAGTGAAAACGGGAATTGCGTCCCCTAATGAAACGGAGAATACTCTAAAATCTTCTGTGGAAGGAATAATGGAAGTATGATACTTTGAATAAATTGTATTACGTAAGTTTTATTTTTTTATGCGACTCGACCTTCTAGGCTTAAGTGGCGGTGCCAACTTCTATACTGTAGATGCTGTATCATCTGCATACTAAATTGTTTCTGTTTTCGAAGGAAAGGGGGTCTCACAACTTTTATCGCATTTTGTTGGCAAGCCTAATCGATTAAAAATCCTTAATCTACCATTACGTGATAAAAATAGGCATCCAACATTATCGAGCTAGCTAGAGCACTATTCTTTACAAGTTGCATTAAACCAGTAGCCCTTTACAATGGTACTCGTACTTTCGGCGGTATAACAGCAACGGCAGCAGGATGGGGAGATCTTATCTTAATTATGGGTGATTCTGTTGGACCACTGATATTTGTTAACAACAGCCGCGGGGAACACATTCAAATAGGAATAACATCATACGGAGTTAGTACCTGTGGCCAATATGGAAACAGTATGGACCAGAATTTCAACTTACTCTAAATGGATTAAAAGAAATGCTGAAAAGCCTTAAATAAATAAAAAAGGATGCCTAGGGACCCCAAAAAGAAATTAATAATTCAGTGTTTGGACGGATTGATATAAACTTTGACATGGACAAAGTGACTTCAATAGGTCAGCTAGATTCTACAAATGTATGGCAGGTTACACTAACCTCCGTACGTGCAAAGGAAGATTTCACTCGTATGAAGACCATTTGTATTCAAGAATGTGAGGGTTATATTTATGACCGAAGTGTAAAGAAAGTATATGGTACAATTACTTGGCTCCCTCGTGGGATCCCCTTTGAAGAACTAGCTCAATCGCTCATTAAATACGGTACGCTACAAGGATACTCGTACCGTAAGAAAAATATGCAAATCGGAGGTCGCATGATCACTAAAGAAACGAATGAACTTCAATTCCAATTGGAGCTTTTCGATGATATTACCCCGGATTCGATACCCAACAGGATTAAATTTGGATCTAAAACTGGTCTTATTCTCATTGCTGGAATGCCAGAAAATCCACTGTGCTAAATGCCGTAAAAGACATTTAGCGGAGGAGGCTTGCCCTATTTCTACTTATAGTGAAGCTTTTAAAGGCAATAACGAGTATCATGATGAAGCTGAGGAGTCTGATGTTAAAGATGGTACTGGTACGACTCCATCCATTACGGTATCATCTGAAAATTTGGCAACACTTACAAATAAATCAACTAATTACAGTGATGACCATGACAAACAAAATAATGCAATGTCACCAAATGCCACATCATCTACTTCTAAAATTGCCTCGCAGGCACATCCAATTAGTTTAGATCAACATCATTCAGATCCCGATTTTTCAAGCGAAATGGACCACACTTTGACCTATAATGATCCAGATGAAACTATTTTCTCTACTCCTACAGAGGATAGTAACAAGGAACTTTCTGTATCTACTGATCCTAGGTTAAAGGATTATGGTACTGACCCGAATGAATTTTTATCAGATGATGAAAAAAATCCCTTCTCCACTCCACGTATGCGTACACGGGCTTACGGCAAACGCAGGAGATCCAAGGGAACTCCCACTGCAAATGATGACGGTAGCGTGCACCCTATGCTTCCTTTTAATGGCAATAAAACTGTGAGTGAAAACGAAGGTATTAAACTTAAAAACAGTTTCAGTGCTTTGGAAAATGAGGAGGGTGAAAGGGCTTAAAGCCCTAAACCCCTAATAATGTGCCACTATGACTTTTTATTATTATTATTTTTTTTTCTCTTTTAATTTTGTCGCAGTTTGTTTTAAAATTAAAAGTCCGCTCTCTAAATGTCAATGGTCTTAACGATCATTCCAAAATTCGTAGTATTCCTACTCCGATTTCTCCTCTTTCGATATTCTATTTTTCCAGGAGACTAAAGTACATGATGTAGCGAAATTTAATTACATATCCAAAATTTTTCACACTTTTACCATTTTTTGGTCCCCGAGTGCTAACGCGTCAGGTGGTCTTATGACCTGTATTAAAAAATCCCTGAACTTAGTTACTCATAACCTTATTACCCTCCCAAATTATATATCTTTTGACACTAAGTTAAACAACAGTAGCTATCAATTTACCAATATTTATTGTCCTAATTCTGTTGCTTTACGTACTAAGCTTCTTAATGAAATTGATTATTTGTTTTACAACAATAATACACACATCTTCGGTGGCGATTTTAATTTCGTGCCCTCTGTCTACCTAGACAAACGTGGTGGTAATCCTGCGCTTGGTACTATAGGGCAGGTTCACATGAAAAACCATTGCAATAATTTTAACCTCCATGATATTTGGCGTCACTTGCATGGTGATGAGAAATGTTTCACTTGGTCTCGAAACGGTGTTTTCTGCCGTCTAGACCGCTTTTATATTTCTAAATCCATAACTGATTTTGTCGAATACTGTAAAATTGAGGTCAACCCTTATTCTGATCACTATCACATATCTATGTGTATTAATATCAATTATCAAGAATGTGACCTAATCTGGAAAAATAACTCTACTACTTTCGAACTTGCTAAACCAAAGATTATTGAGATTATTAATAATACGGATACTAATTCCAAATATTGGTGGGACACTCTAAAATTTAAATTTAAAAATATACTTATCGATACTGCCAAGCAGGTTATTAACGAGCATAGGAATGCTATAGAAAATCTTAAACAAGAAATTTATACCAAGATTAATAATAATGCTCCTATTGATGAGATAAATGATTTGAAGAGTATTTTATTTAATATTATTAAAGAAAAATCAGATGGTTTTTACATACGTTCTAGGATCAAGGCTTTTTTTTACGAAGATGTTACTGTTGAATTCATAAAAACCGAACGCAAACGTAATTCTATCAATAATATTAATCAAATATATAACGATTCTAATCAAATCTTAACCTCTACTAATGATATAAATAACTTCATATATCAGCATTTTAATAATCAGTTTAAAAATGACCCAAATTGTGTTTGTAACCATGACACTACTTTCTTAGATTTTATTCAACCTATTACTGATGATCAGCGTAATCTTATTAATGATCAGATCTTCGGCCATGAGGTTGCTCTTGCCATTAAAAATCTGAATGACAATTCAGCGCCTGGTACAGACGGTCTTACCAAAGAATTTTATGTTTTTTTTTGCGAATGAATTGATTCCTCTAATTGTTAAGATGGCTCATGATATTTTAACTGCCAATACCCTTTTCCCCACCCAAAAATTCGCTTTAATTAAACTTATTCCTAAATCCACGGATCCCGACTCTTTGCGTTATATTAACCAATGGCGTCCGATATCCGTACTCAACTTTGACTACAAGATCATTACGTCTATTATATCTACTCGCATCTCCAAAATTTTAAAAGATATTATTCCCTCAACACAATCTTGTTTCACTGGTCGTGATATCAGTGATAACCTTTTTATAATTCGAGACATTATCGAACTTACTAAAAAAAAAAAAAAAATATGGCACTTTTCTTAAATGATTACGCTAATGCGTTTAACGTTATTAGCCATGAGTATATTTTTATGTTCTTAAACGCCATAATGTAGGTGATCTAATTTTTAACTAAGTTATATTAAAATATTCTATAGTGATATACAGAGTTTTATATATAATAAGACTCTCTCCAAACCTTTTCATATTTATAGGGGTATCCGACAAGGTTGCCCCCTTTCTGCAAATCTTTTTGCTATTTGTTTGAACCCTTTACTGCAAGCTTTAGACTATTGTCCACTAATTAAGGGTGTTGCGATTGGTGGCTCTAATTCCCCGCATTTTAAATATATTGCCCACGCTGATGATTTAAATGTTTTCATTAACAGCCCTAACGATATAAATATTATTAATAATTTTATTAATGATTTTTCTAAAATATCTGGTCTCAAGCCAAATCCAAATAAATGTTGTATCTTACCACTTAATAACACTCCATTTACCTCACACAGTATCAAGGTAGTTGACAAAACCAAAATCTTTGGTATTGTTTTTGGTCGTTATGGTCCTACTGGGGATAATTTTAATAATTTACTTATTAATATTAGGAAAAAGCTTTACAAATTTGATAGAAAAACCCTATCCCTAAAGGGTAAAATAACTATAGTTAATGCTTTCGTTCACCCTTCTCTTTGGTATTTTTTAAGAATTATTGAATTGTCCGCTGACGAAATTCGTCAGATACAAAGAACTATTTATCGCTTCTTATGGAATTCCCTCTATCCCCCTGATATTGAGGATATACATGCACCTTATAAAAAAGGTGGGCTTAACCTTCTTAATATTAAATTTATGTATAATTCCCTTAAAGTTAATTATTTATATAAGCAAATAATCTTAGACAAACCTAATCTTCCTTTGCTTGCTTATTTCATTGGCTTGAAATTAAGAAAACTTAAAAAGAAATTTGCTCTTAACAATTATATTTGGACCCTCAATTATACACCCAAATTTTATTCCAAACTCTTAAGTATTTTCTTTGATTATCATGAGAACCTACATATTAAGGGTGACAAAACCCTTGTTAATATTATTTACAAAAAATACATTAGTAAACACTTTGAGAACAAACCCTTGGATATTAATTATCAAATGTTTTATTCGAATTATCTTTCTGCTAAACAAGAAAGTTTAAACTGGAAGATTTGCTACAAGAAACTTCCAGTGGAAAGTTGGCGTACTGCCATTGGTCTTGTCGAAATAGATGGATACCATAACCTTTGCCACTTTTGTAATTCTCGAGTCGAAGACTTGGATCACCTATTTGTTTCATGTAAATTAGTTGTTTTCTTAACTCAGAAAATTAATAATACTTTTAATATTCAATTATGTGGTCTAAACACACATATTTCCCCTTTTTCTAATGTAAAAATTAACAATATGAACACTGTTCTGGTATCGACCTTGCGTCAAACCATATGGTATATTCGAAATAGAATTATTTTTGACAAGGCCAAATACACATTTGAAGATGTATGGAGAGATCTTCTTAAATACATCCATTTGCGTAGAAAACTTGGGATTATCCGACATGGTTCCTTTTTTTTCTAGGTTCCTATTTTATTTTTTACTTATTTAGCCTGCGTAAAGGCTTTTTTTCTCTCCCTTTTTTGTGTAATTTTCTTTTTTCTTATTTGCGGGCCCTAATTGGACCCCTCTATTTATAATTTTCTCTTTTATTTTCACTGCATAACTGCGGTATGCATATTACGCTTTTAAGTTCTAATTTTTGTGATTTTTACAAATATGTATCATTTAATGTAAATTTTGTAATATTATTTTCATGAAATAAAATTTTATTAAAAAAAAAAAAATACTCTTTGAGACGTGTCAAAGTATACTCAATCGAGTATACTCACGAGTCAGTGTCCGAAAAAAGTACACTCGAGTATACTCTTTTGAGTATGGTTTTTGAGTATACTCCTTTTGGTACGGGAACGCTTGAAGTGTTCTCAAAGTGATCCATGAAGAAGTGTTGCAAAAGTGTCAACTGTTCTCGAAGTGAGCTTTTTGTTACGGTTTAAGAACACTTGAAGTGTTCTTAGAACAGTTAGAAGTGTTCCTGGAAGAAGTGTTCTAAAGTTAGAAAGTTTTTGCTTTAAAATTTATGCATTTTCTACAACTTCAATTCTCTAATATCGTTATTTCAGGATAAAAAAAAAAACTGTTATAGGCCATCGAGTTTTTTTTTTTTTTACCACCGATCTGAAAAAAAAAAAAAAACAGAATATACCGAGTAAATTTACATTTTCTCGTGCACATATACTGCCTATTATTTCACGAGTTCGAAAAAACAAATGTAAAAGCTTTTAACCTTTGCTCGGCTGTCTTTCTGGCCAGTACAGTATATATTTAAAATGAAGCTCATCAACCTTCTGTCTCAGCAGTTGGCTCTCAAAATCTCAAGAGAACACCCTGTGACTTTTGTTCTTTATGTCGCGTCGATGGTCACTCTTGTGTCTTGGACCTTATACAAAAGAAAGATTCGTTGAACCCTTTGGGAATACAATATATTTCAGTCACTCCGCCAACGGAAAATTCAACTATATTATATGCCGTATATCTTATATATAGCTCTGAAACCTGTGCGTATATATATACTATATTCTTGTTTTAAAAAAAACTTTGGTTAATATATACGAGAGCTTGAAGAGAGTGATTTATTTTGACACCTCGGCGAAAATGTGTATAATACGGTATATATATACCCTTTTTCGCCTTTTCCATCAGAGTTTGTTGCGAATGGCTTTTATATGTCTTTGCTTATAATATGCTTAACTTCACTTCATATAATCCGAAGAGAGTTCAATGGCAGAAATTTTTGAAGTCGAGTTACAGTAAGATATACGCTATATAATGTTGAGATAGTTTATACGTTGTTATATAGGTGTATCGGCATATAAAGTGACTATAGCAGGTTATTTGAAACCAGACAGTATACGTATAGTCATATACACGATAACATAAGAGGAAATGTTGATGATCTAACTTAGCAACAGCACATATAGTCTGATGGAACAATGATAAAGGTATAGGCTACGTTACATGTCTAATACTAAAATGCAAGTTATACTGCAATGGCCTCAGTCTGTCGTGTGCTGCTACGAAGAATAGCATTATGGAAAATTGGTTTTTCTTTGTACATTTTATAAGTCGCTGCTATATACGAGTATATATGTTTGCAATCTTTGCAGTTTGTTGCATCTGTTGCTTGGATGCTGCTGCATAATAGCCTCTATATACCGGAGGTATAGTTTTGCACTGATACTGCCAGTGGCGGCGCTACAGGGCATGCAAGTAGTGCAAATGCATACCCAGTTTCTCAACCTTGCACACCCAAGTTGCATACCCAAGTTCCCAACCCAATTACGTACGCAGTCCGAGAGGCTTGAAATAATAATTTCCCTAAATTTAAAATTTCCACTTGTAATTATTGTACCAGTCGTATTTACTTATAGTTATAGACTAGTAAAGAAAAGTAAGAAATTTTTAAAACTTGACTAAGCTGACTTGCATTTGGAAAAAATTTTCGCCTCCGGCGGCTGGGTAGTTGTCAAAATTTTTTCTATTCAGAAATAAAATGGTCTAATATCATATTTTTGCCCTTATGTATTTCAATAAAATAATCTAATCAATCTTAATTAATTGAATGTCGGAATGTATAGCTAAAAATACGTTAAAAAGCTCGGAAGTTGATTTGTATGCTAAAAAAAATTTCGCCTGCGGCGCCTGGGATAAGGTTGAGTGCGGCAAATGCAGTGGCGTAACAATAGGCCCCGACGACCCCGCGATCGCGGGGCGCATGACGCGAAGCAGTGGCTTGCCGAGGGGCGGTCCGCCCCGGGCGCCACAAAGAGGGGGCGATTTCTGTGGAAAAGCGTCCCTCAAATTTAACTTTTTTTAACTTGATTTCTGAAAAAATTTTCGCCTCCGGCGGTCCCAAATTTACAAAAACTACTCAGTTTCACTAAATTTACTAAAATTTTCCAAAGTCGAATTATGCCAAAAATGTTCGCCTCCGGCGGTACATGGGGGCTCTCCCTCTACTATTTTCGGAAAATAGCCCTCCCCCGAACAACAGACCTTAAAAACCGCGCCTGCTGAAAAGCGGCCTTAAAGGGGGGGGCGCAAGGTTAGGCTGTTACGCCACTGGGCAAATGTATGCCTATATATGGGTGTCAAAAACCTAAATCCTAAAATTTCTGGCCGCCCCAGACCCCTGAAATTTCTACTACTCAGTACTCACCCCTATAATGTACGTCCCTCCCCATCCAATGCTGGCAAGGAAAGAGGGATTGGAAGAAAGACTCATTTTTCCCTACGGTTTACTTTATTATACTCTGTATTTGTTTGCTGATAAAAAAAATTTATAGCCTAGAAAGTTTTTTTTTTGGGGGGGGGGATGGGGGTGGAGGAAGAGGACCCCTGCATACCCCAATAATCTCTGTGCACTACAGGTGCATACCCTGGAAAAAAATCCTAGCGCCGCTACTGGCTACGAGCGCTCAATCCGCTCTTGGAGTAACAAAAAGCAGAGCTAGCCCTGAAACAGAAGGAACTGGGAAGTGAGGGCCAGCTAGCCGTAGCCGTAAGCCTAAGTAAATTAAGATTAAATAAACTTTTATTCTGAGATCACTTTAAAACAGGGTATTAAGAACCGGAAGCTAAATTTTTAGCGACCCATAAAATATTAAAAAATAATTTTTAATTCATCATTTTTAAAAGGAAACTTATTTTGGAACCAGTAGCGAAATTTTACTTTTTGGAGAACCGGATTCGAAATATTATAAAGGGAATTCCGAACCCTGTTGTGTAGTACAAAATTAACATTTCAATGGGAAATTTGGTTTTAGACTGTTTTCGTTAATTATTAAAATGAATAAAATAATATAATGATCTTGTTTTAAAATGTTCCCTTAACTTAAACTGCATTGCGTCAGCCTAGGTTTATTCTTATTTAGGCAAAGAAACCCTAATTTTCCTATGTTTGTTTACAACCAAGGTTTATAGAAGACTGATGTCTCAGAGATGAAATGATCCATTTCTTTAGAGGGAGCGTCGTACTATTCTGAAGCCATGCGAAGCATGGCTTTATAGGTCTACATTGATTGCATCATTGATTATAATATTAAAATGCAAAAAAATGAATCGATCTAAGCCATTCGCGCCTCAATCGAACCGTTTCGGCTTTCTGATGCTGTTTTTAATACTTATTTTTATTAAATTGCTCTCCCATTGTTAAAAAATCGAAAAAATAGCATAAAAAATATTCAATATATTCATGGTAACAGAAGAAAATTTCCGTCGTCCTCCCGTGGCTTGAAGGTAGAACGTCCGGCTTTGGATCGAAATCTGTGTAAGGGTAAGGGTTCGAATCCCGCAACCGCTGAATTTTTTTTTTTTTTTATTTACTAAAAAATTACTTAAACATTATTTACTAAAAAGAAACATAAAAAATATTTTTTTTTAATTTTAAAATAAATAATAACTTAAAAAGCCTTGTTTAATAAGCATAGGTTCAACTAACGTAAGGTTAGGTTAGAAACATGAATGGCCGCGCGCAGCGCTTCGTGGGAGCCTCACAGAGCCTCGTGCTCACACAAGCCCAGTCTTGTTTATTACGTATCTTGTGATTGTTCAGGAGTTCGAGGCTAAATCACCACGATCGTGGTGATTGCCAGTCTCGTAAACCAGATCTTCTATGCCTGCTATGTAAAGGCAGGCGATTGCCTACATTATTTGTGCCGCA
>JAQGBM010000546.1:0-13246 GCA_034698405.1 Symphylella vulgaris | reverse complement strand
CGCGTGGTTTTATTGGACAAAAAAAAAAAAATTGCACGTGCTTTTGCGGCCAATAAAACCACGCGATTTCATGCTGCACGCAGCAGCGTCAAAAACCGTTTGAAAAAAAAAATTACGCTCGTCTGACCACCCGGTTTTAACACATTAACCTTATAATATGCGGTTTTGGCTTTTCATCTTTATTAAGTTATTTCCGTCATATTATATTTGATTAATAATTACTATTACAAGGGCTTGTCGTGAATGAATGAATAATTATAGTTTGGAAAATATACCAGAGCTCAGGTTTAGCTGTTTTAAAGCTCCAACATTAATAATTATGGTAGTTAATCCGAACTAATTATAATAATTGGGCCCGTGCAGTATTTATAACTACAACTTTTTCAACAATGAGATCTATAATATTTTACGTCCTTATTCACCTTCCCGAGTGATTAAAATTGACCGCGTGAGCGCGTGAAAGCGCATTATTATGTTGCAGTGTGAAATATTTTGTGGGCGAAAAGAATAACAATAATTTATAACACGAAAAACCTATGATCATAAATTTCAAATGATGTTCTAGAGACTGATAAATAATAGCGGTAATTAACCCATCATGTGTCATATTGTTTAATTCTTCATTACTTTTATATTATTTCGCATAGGCTTTGCAAAAACACCGGTCGCTATTAGTTAAATATATTATAGGAATACATATTTTAAGTGATACAATTATTTTATAATTATTAAAATATAAAACAGGGTAAGTACAATAAGTTTATTATTTATTTCGTAGTCAAATATATTGAATAAAATTTACAGTGTAAAATCGGTTAAAATCGGGGCCGAGTGGTGAAATGGTTGGTACGCCCGCTTCGGATGCCAAGGAACCGGGTTCGAGCCTCGGCTGGGGCGAGAAATTTTTCCGAGTCCTATGGCATATTGCTCCTGGTATGTACCTACCCGCACTCGTGTGAATTTGTTTGCACGTTAAAGACCCCAGCCTTGAGCTGGCAAAATTGTCCCTCTCCGGACGTCAGGCCTTGCAAGCCGGTCCTGATTAAATGCTAACTACTTTAAAAATGCCAACCCCTCACCGGGAAAAGGCTAATGTTATGATGATGATGAATTTTGAAATGTAAAAGATGTTAAGATTAGACCTACGCTCTTATTAGCCTCTGGCTCATGAAGCCACTTTAAATAGGCCTTTTTTTCAACACTTTATGAACTGTTGTTTAGGTCTAAGTTATCAGAAAAATATACAGTATTATAAATACAGTAAGAAACCACAAAATAAGTAGCATATTATGATTATGCGTTCCCATATTACTGTACGTTACCATCAAAATGTATATGGATTCTTTTATATACCCCGTATATACGCACTAACTTTTTTTTCCCGATTGTCATTATTGATATGGGTTCCCCATATAATACTGCATGGCTCTGCAATATTGGCATATAGTGTACGTACAGTATAGCTTAAAAACGTTTTCTCTTTTGTGTCCCGAATAATGGCCAACGATTTGGCGACGATTCTGGTCCTTATCAGCATCGTATGCAAATTTATAACATCGTTGCCACATAAAATATCCGTTTATCGCCTTAAAATTCATGATATTACTACGGTTCGTGTTCCAAAAAAAAAAAATCTGTTCACCATGTTCCATGTCAATTCTTTCTATTAATGCATATAATGTTCATCACATACTCTGTAGAGTCTTTAACTGCAACAAAAGTGGGCGTTCAAAAACAACTCAGACTATTTTACAAATTTTATTTCGTGGCACACATTTAACTTATAAGGTAAATTCCAGTACCTTTCGTTTGCTTGTCGATGTTTGTTCAGAACCCATCAACGTACCCATGTACGTACAGTGAGATTTGAATTTAGCCCATTTGCCATACCGCAGGGCTGAACCTCACCCCCACAGTTATCTAATGTACATAGATCAAAGGAATCTTCAATTTTGTACATAAAAAAAAAAATAAACGAAAAAGTTTCCCTTGGAAAAGAATCTGTGGGAAACAAAAAACCATTACAAATAAAATAAAGAGACTGGGGCGATCAACAAAAAAAGAAAACATAAAACACCAGTCCCAAAAAAAAAAACAGGGAAGTGAGGGAACAATTTAATTTCTAAGATAAGCTTCGAGATTTTTTATAAATGATTTAATATCACAGTTATTATAGTAATGGATTAAGGTAAATCATTATAGAAATCAATGTATAGTATATTGTGTGTTTTAGGTTAATTGCAGAATTTACGGCCCCACATGGCTTATGCCTCGGCCACAATTTGAGCCTTAATTGTATTTTGTATTGAAAATAAAAATTCTTTTGAATGAAAAAAAAAAAAAAATGAATGTCCATTATAGGAATCAATGAGTTGCGAGAAGAGGTAAGGCGCCATTGAAGCTAAATAACATATGGATACTCGCAAATTATCAAAATTTGGCTATAGGCCTACAGTAGCCTACTTAATTGCAACAGATTTGGGTTGATAATAATAAAAATAGTATAACATAAGTCTCAACAGCGATACAGTATATTATTTTTGTAGTTGCATTAAAGATTTAGGTTCTATTATGGAGTTGGAGTAAAGAGATTGTAACTTGAAAAGTACCGGTATATAATACTAATATACCGTATATAATACTAATAAATAGCATGGTTCACTGATCTACAGCCGCGATAAATTTCATACCAAGATCGTGCCTTATATACCGACATACGGAAAAATAAATTAGTAACTGTTCAGTGTAGGAAGGTCGAGGGAGGAGGTGGATGAGATTAAAAAATATAAGAAAGAATAGTTTGGTGTTAAAAATTATTGCCCTTGCGATATACTCTATTTTTCACAAAATTAGGTGATACTACCCTGATGTCACTAACCTAACTTATGACGGATAAATTATTTTACTTCGCTAGAACATTGTTTATATGTTATTACTTATTATCCTTCATAAGTTAGGTCCAGGTGGGGTGCAAAACAAGTTAATCATTCACAGTAAATATAGGGTGGACCAAAAATTGTGTTTCTGGGAATGTCTGGGAACATTGTTGCTAGAAAAACGAGCACGTCACTTGTATAAACCAAGGATTTCTAACACAGAAATCCTTGTATAAACAAATCACGGGATTACGTCAATCTCGATTTTCTAGCAACAATGTTCCCAGAACCCAGAACACACTATTTTGTGTCCTCGTCTTTGCCCGGCCTTATATAATATGGTTCAAGCTATTTTTACATTATTTTCTAAATAAAAATAAATCGTCAAATTCGATTGAAAACACCCATTCGAAAATGTATCTATACCTAGCTAATAGATTCGCCACCATAATACCCCCAAAGGGGGGGGGGGGCAGACTGCAGACTGGTCTGGCACTGACTCGTGAGTATGCGCACGGGAGTTTGTAGCCTAATAAGTTATACTCCTAGGCTATTATTCATGTTTACCCGTGATATATGCTGGGAAGCTACCCCGTGGGTTTTAACTCTAATCTTCAGGTGGCCAAAATATTATAGAGAAATGTTTTAAAAAATCCGTAAACAATTTAATATTCTCTATGTGGGTAGATTAAATTTCAAGGCTGATATACCTAGGGGTATACGGTACCCCGTAACTTAATGTAAAAAAAATCCATTACAATTATCAGTATAATAGCCTAAAAACTGTACTAAATACTGTACTTTGTGTAGGCCTATTTCACCATAGGGTGAAAATTATACCTTATACGCTGATACCTTGTAAAAGATGGGTTATATGATGGGTAAACAACATGCATTAATTTAATTATTCCGCAGCTAAACACATGCGGAGTTAAGTTATTAGCTTATACATATTATGGCAGAGCATTTTTATATGAACTGGATTATTATCTGGTCAATAAAAGTTATTAAATATTTACAGCATAAAATGTTTGGTGCTGGGCATGCTGAAGCTGAAATCAATTAAAGCATAAAATGCAAAAAAGGTACAGTGTAACATAAAGTTAACATGGTTTAGAATAATAATAATTTAAAAGTTACGACGTGTATTAATGATGTTTACAATATGTTACGGTCTTACGGGGTATAGGTTATACATCATGGATATGTATAAAGTTATTTTTGTATTATATAGCCTACTGTTGAATTTGTTTGTCATTATGGGAGGAAAATAGCAAAATTAATGTATATAGTCTATAATATTATGATTGTGATGTCTAAGATTTGTTTTGTATATACCGATATATCTCTAATCTATTTCAATCTTCAAGACAATTTAAAGTAATTAGGCTAAATCGATAACTTAGTACTTGATATCTCTTTATTTAAAATAAAAACTCACGGTTACCGGTACATTTTTTTAATAGCCTACCGTAATGGCACCGTAATGGCACACTATATATATTTTGGCACATACAAATGCGAAAAACAACATTATTATTATTTGCAAACAGAAAATAAAAATAAAAACGGACAGGAAAAATGTGACCAGTTAGCTCTCATTGTCTTAGGCAGTCGCTGGAAAAAAAAAATTACAACTTTTTTTTGTGTGTCTTTACGACCATTTGAATTTTGGTCTGTGTGTATCCTATTTCGGCATTTATGTCAAATTCAAAGAATTTCACCGCCAAGTTACATAATTACTGTATTGTGACTGTAAAACCTGTGCGAAAGGGGGTTTGGGGGCGGCATAGCCGTTAAGTTTCACTGCCGGAGACGAACATTTTTTTTTAAACATATTAGGTAAGTCAAAGTTCTAGAATTTCAACATCTCCAACGAGTTCGTTATGACTGAGAAAGGGCGACAAAGAACAACCCTCCAGTTTCCCTGCCGGAGACGAAATTTTTTCAGCATTCAAGTCAAATTCAAAACCTCAACTTGGACTTGTAAAACCGGTGCACAGGGGTGTGGGGGGGGGGGGGGCGGCAGACACTCAGTCTCACCGCCGCGGGCGAATTTTATTTCAACATGCAATTAGAGAATTTCAACATATTTCTAACGATTAATTAATAAGAATGGGGTCATAAGTGGTTGCAGGCCTCATATTTCCCCGCCGGAGGCGAATTTTTTTCTCGATATATGGTGGTTTTGGGGCCTTCTTGGACTCTTGGGGGGAGGGGGGGGGGTCATGTCCCCCGTGTCCCCCCTTGGATACGCCACTGTACTATAGCCTATAATACATCGTATACAATCATGTAAGTACGGTATCCCTAAACTCTGCACCGACATTGAACGCTGTCTCATTTTTTTTTTAAATTTGCTGTAATATCTAAATACGAAGAGTAATATGTTACCATAAACAATTTTATTATATTTTTATGTTATAAATGAAGATATCTGTAAAAATGTTAAACATTTTTCTTAGTAAATAAAGATTATAGCATATTATAAAAGATCAGGCAACGTTCAATATCGGCTAAAAACCACGTGGTGACAATTAAACAGCCAAAAGAAAAGGTGTATAGGCCCTGAGAAAAAGTAGTACTTTTATAAAAGTATAATTTTGTGCGGAAGACCGCTGCTGAAAAACAATAGGCTACGAGTATATCTAGTGTTTTCTTTGCATTTTACAATATCATAGCAAAACATCAAAGTTATATAGCAGCAGAATACGATCGAGAACCAGGCAGTTCTTTATCTTCCCGGCTTAGAAAAAATTAAATTATCCAGCCAACCATGGAGGTATAATGTAATCGATTGTCCGCGAAAACTCTGCAGGCAACAAATATAAGCCAATTACGTGCGATTACCCCGTCTTCAACAAATAGGCTACTTTCTTTAAATCGGACATCGAATAACAAACTTTTTTTCTTCTTCTTCTTCTTAAATTGATATAAGTACGAAATGTCTACAATTGAAATGCAAGGAAGCATGAAGAACGTAACTGCTCAGATCGTAAAGAAGGACGTATATGATAGCAGAAAAAGAAAGGGAAAATTGTAACCGATAAAAACAGGAAAGGGATCCTTGAAATAATCAGGTTATTCTCTAGCCTAGAATAAAAAAAAAAAAACTATATGACATACCGTTAAAATACATGAAGTTGTACAATAAAACCAAAGCTTGGAAGTTGTAACTTCTGTTTCTTTTTTTATATTATATTATCTGTTTCTTTTTTTAAAGCCTATAGCCTACTGGAATTTTATTTTACGAGTATTTATTGAATTTCATATGTTTCGCGTAAAATTCAGACTAATTGGCTTCACTATAATCATTTTTTCATAGCAACCCGCCTGCTGCAGTCAGTAGTGGCGTTATTATTAGGATCTTTTTACAGGGTATGTATGCATCAATATAGGGCACAGAAAATAAACTGGGTGTGCAGGAGGCCACCCACTAACCCCATTCAAAAAAAAAAAACAAAAAAAGGTTGATAAAATTGCGTAGTGTACAGGCATGTGTGGGGAAAGGACCTGTACCATGGACTACCAATAGGGATAAATAGTAGGAAGCAGGGGTCTGGGAGCGGCAGCATCCAGCCACCAGAGGCGAAATTTTTTCTGAATGATTGTCACATTGTAACATTTAAAAAGCAATTTGTACCTGTAAGTGGTGTATAAAAAATGTTTTATTTTGGGTCTAGATTTCGATTGGGTACACGTACACTACACAGTTATTTTGGGTGTGCAACCAGGGTGTGCATGGCTTGACAACTGATTAACTTACTCAAAATTTCAGAATTCTGATATAAATTTGTAACTTATACATGACTGAACAAGGGTTATTATAATAATAAATTATAGTAAAGAATTTAATTTCATAATAAATTAAGCATATAATAAATAGTGCAAACTATTATTCAAAGGTGTAACATTATTACCCGGTACATAGTA
This sequence comes from Symphylella vulgaris, assembly GCA_034698405.1. Lineage (NCBI taxonomy): Eukaryota > Metazoa > Arthropoda > Symphyla > Scolopendrellidae > Symphylella > Symphylella vulgaris. Next base: position 6,437 of record JAQGBM010000546.1, on the reverse strand, counting down.
CCAGGTTGTCAATTTATGATTAATGAATTTAGCTTAAACAGATTAATTATTATTATATACTCTACAATATTAATGATTTTACAGTTTACTTGCACGCAGTGTGTTCAGTTAGTCAAAGTAATGGCACAGGTATTTGGGTAACAGGGGTATAGGCTGAGTACTACAGTACTCCTGCAAGAGCCTACTGAAACTAACTGTACAGGTTATGATGTAATGTTACAAATTAAATTGTAAAAAAAATAATTTGTTTGTTAATATCAAGAAGATGGGAGGACGCTGTAGGAAATGATCTAGACATTAATGTTGGACTACCTTGGGATGAAGCTAGAAAAATTAATTGACAAGTGATAGGGGGAAATGGAGAAAGTTTGTGCGAAGCGGCGATACAGTTGAACGCTGCAAAGCAAAATCAACTTATAGATAATGATGATGATGTTAATATCAATTATTAAGAAATATTAACTTTTTACGGTAAAAAAAATAACATATTTTTCCCAGTGTACTGAGTGTAGTAGAGTACGGACTTTTCCACTGTTTTGGTTCAGCCTTGGTTGAAAATGTTGAGCACATACAGTATACATTTTTTGTATATATAAGAAAGAGAGCCTTATAATAACCGCAATTTAGAGATAGAGCAACACTAAAAAGCACTTAAAAGTGAACTTAAATCCCTCTCATCATCAAAATAGCGATGCAGCAGCTATAATATTTTCGATAATAAAAAAATGACCTAGTCTCGCCGTATCTCTTTCCATATGGTTCACAGTACGGCAGCTAGAGAAGCAAATTTTTACGATTTCCCTGCAACTTTTCCTTTTCCCCCATCCCTATCCTGATGATTCCATTCCCTCCCATTCGATACGTATCAGGGTTTTTTTTTCTAACATACCCATATAGCAAATAAACAGGTTTTACTTTCTGCTTCTGATGCCATATCTTTTATAGACCTGCCAACAAAATTTTCTGACCGAAAACTCACATAGAGGGATCACATAATATGATTATTGTGATCTATAAGTAGCTTTCTATAAAAAGGAGGAGAACCCCCAAAAACGCGGCAACCCCTTTCCCTTCTCGCACTCTGAAAATGACTGTACTATAGTGGGATAGTGAAAGAAAATTTATTGGGTTATGAGCAGGTTCGGGTTTGAAATAGAAAATTGTTCAGCATTAAGGACTAAATGCAATATATCATTTCGTATATATGTGCTTCGATGGGCAAATATGTCTCCTTTGCCAAATATAGTGAAATAGATATATAGCCTACACGATTTTCTTCTTTTTTAGCACATATAGGCGTGGATAGGAAGTTAAAGGCACACTACATTAACTTGACAGAAGGAGAAAAGACACCAGAAGCAGAGTATAAAGAGATTGATATGACTGTGAGGACAAAAAGTACTAAAAGAACTTGAGAGAAGATAACATAATCGAATTTTATTAAGTGCCGCTGGTTATAAGAGAAAATTGCGCCTCTGAATTTTGAATTTATTGTCATTGAACCAATAAACATTTATTTTCTTTTTAGTCATATTTTGACAGGAGCCGTTAAAAAAATGACCAGGTAATATCTTTTTTTTTTTTTTTTTTTTTTTACCTCTGAGCAAAATGATTGTAGCCATAAAGTAAATAAACAATAAAATACAGGATATTACTTTAGTTTGTTGTTTTTTTCATAAGTTTCGGCAGGAAAAACACCCATTTTTCTTACTGTGTTGTTAAAAAAATAACAGTTTTTACCGTAGTCACCAAAAAAGGTTTTCAGTGTTGAAAGTGAAGCAGCATTTTAAAAATGAGTTTAAAACCCGATTCCAAGGGTGATTATTAGTGTAGGGGAGAGTGGGGAGACTTGAGACTATAGGGGATGGTTTAAAGCAGGAAAATGCGCATATCCAAGATTTTGAGGGCGCTAGTTATTCTATATCAGCTGAAAAATAAAATGTCTCAAGTCTCCCATATAGTCTCAATTGTCTCCCCACTCTCCCCTAATCGATGATTAGGTTGAAAATTATTAGATTGTTTATATGGGCACCAAATTTGCAAATTTTTAAGTTAACTTACTCTAGGGTTTAGAAAATACCTTTTCTAAAATTTTGGGTTAGGTTTTGTAAAAATTAACTCACTTGGTAGCATGTGGACCAGCTTTTTTATTTCACCAAGTCATCGATTACACTGCATGGTGAGATCGAATGTAGCAAGTTATTATTGCAAAATAAAATTTTATTTTGATTTTCCCACAATTAAAAAAGTAGACTATTATGAATTTATGAAAATTTGCCAGACATATCATCCTGTTAGCGCACGAAAATTAAAATTTTGCATGTGATTAAACACGCAATGTATCTGCTTTAATATTAATAATTGATGAGCTTTAAGTTATGCATAGTACGTGTTTCTAACGTGACATCATACAATCATACATAAATTATTACTTATTAAACAATCGAATTATATGGGGTGTATTGTAGAGCCTTTTAGATATAAGTCTAGTTTAATAACATCTAATACTCACGGTTGACTAAGCTTAAAGGGAGGGTGGGCTAATTATTTACAATTATCGGAGCTTACGGTACTTTTTGTAAGGTTAGGTTAGCAACATTTATATTTAGCGGACCAACAAAGCTGATCCGTCAGCCCTGGTACAAATAGCTCTCTCTGTAGAAGGAAGTTGACTTAGCGTAAGCGCGGGTAGAGCCTGGGTTGTATTTGATGTTCCGGATTTTAAAAGTCAGAAAGTTTAGTTGACTTTGGAGGGTCATTTTCGAAGAAAATGCTTTAAATTTTCGGGTAATGTTCCATTACCCGAATCATTTTTGGGATATTTATTCGGCTGAACAAACAGTATTACTTTGAATAAGTTAATGGAGTGATTTTCGGTTTTCCATTTCAAATAACAATTAGATCGGTATATTGAACATTATAACCTTAACTCTGCTGAGCTTAAATTTGAACATTTCCATTAACTTTCTTATTAAAATTTCCCCATCCAGTTCTAGCTATGTATATAGCAAACTTTCTTATTATTTCATAGGTATACAACTTTCGCAATTAGCGAAAACTTTTTTTTTAACTTTACTTTTATATCCATTTCAAAAAATACTAATTATAACCTGTTTAAAATAAAATCTTTCGCTAATTTATTCATGTCTATTACATATAGTTCTAACATATGCCTGAAAATATCTCATTATGTTAAAATATCTCTGAATATCGAGAGCTGATTAACATAATCGTCATTCAAATTATTTTTAGCAAAGAAAACGAAAATGAAAAAAAAAAGATTAAGATTTTCCCCTCCTTTTCTTCTAATAAGCGCGATCAAAATTGCTGCTGCACAGACTATCATCAGCACCGAATTTCTCTGAATATAATATATATAGGGTATTACACTTCATTAAGCTCTCTTTTTTGTTCCATTTTGTTCCATCATCGCTATTTTCTAAGCTGCAATGAAACAATGTAAACGAGGAACAACTTCGTATATAAATGGTAAAATTATGCAACAATTTGCAAAAGCGAAGCAACATCACAAAAATGGTTTTTGGAGAAGTTGGAGAAAAGAGGTATCCACCCCCCAATTTGCACATTTTTCTTTATCATAATACAAAAAAAAAGTTCCCTTAGATTCTTTTTCGCGCCTTAGTGAGCAGCTTGGCGCGGTGATCCTCGTATTAACAAGGCTTTAATATAAAAAAATCACCCACTTATAATAATAGTACGAATAAGATACAATAGAAGGAATGTATTTTCCATTTTCGTTTCCATTCAGCTTCTATAGCTTTGCAGCTCGTTATCTCTGTCTTAAAAAGTCTCTCTCTCTCTCTGTGTGAATATAGTATAGTTTTGCTGTATTATTATAACAGTTTTATGCCAACTTATTTAATTATGAAGCAAAAACTTGCTGGTACAAAAAAAAAAAATAGAAGGAAAATTGGTCTTTTAGTCCTTCCAAAATATTTCGTAATATTATTCTTTTTTTCCCCTCTTGTATACGAGGGTTGATCAAAAAGTTCGCGGCGGCCTAGACATTTTAGGAAGAAGTAGCCTACATTGTATACTACACTGTTAAAAAAAATCTGTGAATATATACAGGGAAATGCTGGCAACTTTTTACAGACAAACCTGTAAATTTATTGACGAGTTTTTTTTTTTTTCTTCTGTAAATTAACAGATTTTATCTGTAATTTTGTTCTGTTAGTTTACAGACAAATCCGTCAATAAATTTACAGGTAGACCAGTAAAAAAATTGCCAGAATTTTCCTGTACATTCACTGATTTTTTTTTACAGTGTACTTCTTCCCAAATGCTGTACGCCCTACAACAACCTGGCAATTCTCAAAATTCTCCATTTTTCTGGCTTGCAAAACAAAAATAGGCTAATAAGCAAACAAATAATTTGAAAGTGTCTGTAAATCCTATTAATATGTTTATTTTATCCCCCCCCTCCCCCACCCCCAAAAAGTTCAAGTTTTTAACTAACTCCCTTACCCGTATAATATGTTATAGGCTGCGAACGTTTTGATCAACCCTCGTACATTATTTTCATGTTCTATGTAGAATATATCATGTTGGACTTGAATATGCGCATTTTATACACCACACCACCAAGAAAAGAGAGCCTTTTCCTTACGCTGCACTGAACTAGGACTTTATATCATGATATGAAAAGGATAAGAGAAGAAGAAAAAATCGGCATTTCTATATATTACTTTGGTGGGAAGAAAAGATGACGCTTTTGCCTATATTCTTGGAATCTCTCTCTATCTCCCCTAATTGGATCATAGATGCCTTTAGCTCGCTCCAGGTTATTTTACATTCATATTGCTCACCGATTTTTTTTTTTTTTCCTTCCTTCTCCTTGTCGACTTTTCGACCAAAAATGCCATCGACGAATGATATGCCTTTAGATATATGTGAATGTGCTCCTTTTGCTTCTTCTTCAATCGCTGTGATCGCGATTTCGACTAATTGGGTCCCAAGTGTAATGGATTACGAGCAGCAAAGACGTATACCATAGAGATATCTATTCAGGATATACATGTATTCAGTTAAACGAACCGGGGAGGACATATAAGATGTGAACTATAGGATATTCCTCTTCCCTTTTACATTTTATTATATTCCTTATGATGAAAGCCTTTAAAAAATAGCAGCCCTGTGCGCTGTCAAAGTGTCTAATTGGACCTGTTTGTCACCAGAGACATTCAAATATTGTATATTATAGAATATAATACAAATATGCCATCAGATATCCCTGGAGTATAAAACTTTCTAAACGATCTTAAACAAAAAAGTTTCAAAAAAAATTTTGGGCCATTTTTTTTCCCTTTCTTACTTCTTCTATAAGACCCACAAAGCAGAATAGGAATGACTCATAAAAATATATATATATATACGGTACCTTGCTAACAACGTGGATTTTTTTTTCTTAGCTTATACTATAAAACTATAGCTTCTCCTATGAAAGTTATTGGATATATACACAGAACTTCGTGAACGCAATGCAAATGCAGCAAGAAAAGACTTAAATTCCTGAGGAATAAAAAGGATATACGGGAAAAAAAAATCCCATAGAAGCAAGATATACATATATATAACTTATATATATATAACTTATATATATACACGCAATCAAAATATTTATGCGAAAGTTGTACGTATATTTAACTTAGGTCGCATGAATAATAAGGAGATAAAACATATTTTACTTTATTTTTCCAAATAATTTATAAACAAAATATAAAACTTTAGGTTCTGCAAATTCGTATTATCGTTTAGTAAATTTGTTTAAACTCATACGTTTTGAAATTACTTCATAACTTATTATATTATGTTTTGTTAAGTTATTTTGTAATTATTGTAGTTATTTTGTATTAATTTGTTTTACCTTAATTGCTTTAAAAATAGGCCTATACGTTTTACCATACTACGGTATAAAAAAAAATTATCGACTTATCCAGTAGCATATTAAGCATTATCTTCCTATCAGAAATTACCAGTGCTCAAATCAGGGGCACACCAAGGATTTGATGCTATAAGGGGAGGGGAAGAACCCATCATTTTCTAAATTTCTGTTTCTTCTAACAATTTCTTTTAAAAATTATATTATTTTATTACTTTCTGGGGAGGGGGAGGGGCCTTCAGCGCCCCAGCCTACCTGGATGCTTGCATGAATCAAATACCCATTACATTGCATTAAAGATAACCTACATTAATATTGGAAACACTGATATAATAATGCAGCAAAAATGACTGCGATGTGACAAAGCAATTTAAATCCCAAGTATAACTTATACTTTTAAGCTAATTAAACATTAATATAATCTATAATACGAGGTCTGTTCAAAAAGTTCGCGAACGTTTTTAATTGCTCTGGAGTGTGGGCACCTACATAAATCTGCTTGTGCAGGCTATGAGCCTAACATTCCTTGTCTCAA